>JACXGJ010003252.1:0-55663 GCA_016801105.1 Esox niger | reverse complement strand
TGGGGAACCTATTTATGTTCAATGTTTCCACACGGTCGTGTGGTTCATTTTGGTTGTTAGCCGAAGGCGCTACTACCCAGTTGTAAGTTTGCTTTAAGTTTGTTTGTTTGTTCCGTTTGAACGTTATTAAAACATGGTTTACCATTCAAACAGCCGTTCTGCCTCTGCCTATCTGTCCAAACCCCAAACTTATGACACACTGCACCTTTTTCTTTCCTTTCCAAAGTCGAAAAGAACAGTTTTGAACGAGGAACAGAAAGGTTATAACATGTTGTTGTATTATAATTTGACAACATATACGATGAGAGCAAAACATTCCCCAGTGCGTGTGCGTGTTTTATGTATTTGTATTTGGTGTTGTTATGTAGGACCTTGGTTACCATGTCAAATATGGTTGAGGTTACTTTCTAAATGTATTATGAGGAATTTGTCGAAAAAATTTATCAGTACATTTTGGATAAACCAAACTCAGTAACTTAATCTGACTACTTTTAGTTACTTTTAGGTTCAGTTATTTTAGCATGATGTATGGCTCAGTTGGTAGAGCTTGGGGCTTGAAATTGTGGGCCCCATGAGGGAACAGAACAAAATGTTTACTATAACCCTTGATTTTCAAGAATTTGACTTGGAAATATGCATTTGATTAGTTTTGTTCTTTGAACACAACTCAAAAATGAAATATGTTTTTCTTTGCCTTCAAAATATGGTTGAAAAAGAAATTGTAATGGAACTACGTTGAGCCTCACCAACCAGAGCTATTTGAATGTGGTCTGGCCTTTTGTTTTCCTGTTGTTGGTGAAACTGAGTTTCAGCCATTGAATCCTAGTAGAAGGGCACAAGTCTGATCATGATGTCTGTGTCTGTGGGAAAAGGAAAATAATGAATTTGCACAAATTAGATTGAGCAATAAAAGTGCCACTTGCGGTCTTCGTCTGAGTGCTTAAGAAGTTAAATACTGGAAAAGGCTGCAGCCAAACTGTTCCAACAGGGAATTTTTCACTGGCTGACCAGTGTCCCGAAAGCACAATGATTGATAAGCAGTTTAGAGTACCCTTAAGTTAAATCATAATTAGTTTACATATTTGACATTTGTGAATAGCCATTCATATCCACATTCAACAAGGCATGAATAACTGAGAACATCTTGTCAGCAGTCATAACGTCTCTGGAGTCCTGAGCAACCGGAATCATTACAGCCTACCTGTATGCATCAGGGTTTGAAGGATTAGATGGATATCATCAAACTTCCTTTCTGTCCCTGTCCAAAGTCCACCTGGTTGTGCAAAGATGATGGTAGATTATTGAATTGTGTTTTATATGGGTAGTCTGATGTAGGCATACTCTGTTTTCACAAGATTTTATGACAATAGCTTTGCTTGTATCAGATTCCCGTTAAAGGTTTTTGTAATTTGTTATTCCTAAACCCCAGCTTGCACGGAAATGCGGAAATGTATGACATTTAACCGCAATGAAGATCTCATTACCATTAACGATTACCAATTGTTTTATACCTTAATGTATTTTATGATGCCACTTAAAGATAAACATTGTTGAAGAAGATTATTTGTAAATCAGTGATTCATTATGTTATTATGTTGGTTCAACTAACTTCATCAGGGTCATGACACGCATTGATAGGCACATTTCCTCTAATACCTGCTTGCCAAAATAAAACTCACAGATATATACATTAATATAAAACAATTCCCTCCAAAATGTAGAGCCATATGTCAATTGTGTTCCTCAGGCCCATGGATTTTAGAGACAGGATTTGACCCTGTACAGTATACAGTCTCCTAACCCTAACTGACCACATTAAAGGCTTCTTAGATATATCCAGTGAATGGATGTCTTGCCCAAAAAGGCTGAATATTCTGGGCTTAATATTCTGACCATATATGGTCAGAATATTCAGACTTTAGCCAGAGTATATTGGTAATACACCATGAATCCCTGAGGTACATTACTGGACTTAGTAAACTGTAACAAACACAACTAGAAGAGTAAATGGTTTATGTACTGTGGGTACTGTCTCATACTACAGCTTTCATCCAATCAGGGTTCAGTAATCTGTCCTTGTAAATATAGACTTCAGTGACAAGAAAACAATTCCCAAAGATTGTTAGGTCTGTAGAGGGTATGTTCTGTCTAATATCTATTACGTGTTCTCCCTCTCTCAAGGGTTCCAAGTGGTGGTTCTCCTGCTCTATCTGAGTGTTCTACTGGGCCTCTACTTAGTCCCTCTGTCCATCACCTCCCCCTGCATCATGGATCACGCCCACCTCACACCACGTCCAGACATCATTGGCCACCAGGGTGCCCCCATGGTGAGTCAGGTGACCTGCAGCCCAAGTTGAGTGCTTGTGGAGGAGGCCCCTCCCACGCTCTGCAAGTACACTGCAGTATCAACTCCATGGAGATATAACCTGAACAGAAGGCAACAGAGAAACCATGCTGCTGTACTGTTTTTGCCATAGAGTATTCATAACCCACTGGACCTGAAAATGACCCAAGAATAAAACCGTCTGATGAGCAAACTGAGGGATAAGTGAAAGGTTCTGAATATTCTTCAGTTCATGATGGTTGTGTAAGAATTGATGTCAGCCAGCTATAGTCTGAATAAATGGAATCACATCTACAGTGGGGCAAAAAAGTATTTAGTCAGCCACCAATTGTGCAAGTTCTCCCACTTAAAAAGATGAGAGGCATGTAATTTTCATCATAGACAAAATGAGAAAGACAAATCTAGAAAATCACACTGTAGGATTTTTTATGAATTTATTGGTTAATTATGGTGGAAAATAAGTATTTGGTCAATAACAAAAGTTCATCTCAGTACTTTGTTATATACCCTTTGTTGGCAATGACAGAGGTCAAACGTTTTCTGTAAGTCTTCACAAAGTTTTCACACACTGTTGCTGGTATTTTGGCCCATTCCTCCATGCAGATCTCCTCTAGAGCAGTGATTTTTTTGGGGGGGGGCTGTCGCTGGGCAACACGGACTTTCAACTCCCTGCAAAGATTTTCTATGCGGTTGAGATCTGGTGACTGGCTAGGCCACTCCAGGACCTTGAAATGCTTCTTACGAAGCCACTCCTTCATTGCACGGGCGGTGTGTTTGGGATCATTTTCATACTGAAAGACCCAGCCACGTTTCATCTTCAATGCCCTTGCTGATGGATGGAGGTTTTCACTCATGATACATGGCCCCATTCATTCTTTCCTTTACACGGATCAGTCGTCCTGGTCCCTTTACAGAAAAACAGCCCCAAAGCATGATGTTTCCACCCCCATGCTTCACAGTAGGTATGGTGTTCTATGGATGCAACTCAGCATTCTTTCTCCTCCAAACACGACGAGTTGAGTTTTTACCAGAAAGTTATATTTTGGTTTCATCTGACCATATGACATTCTCCCAAACCTCTTCTGGATCATCCAAATGCTCTCTAGCAAACCTTGAATGGGCCTGGACATGTACTGGCTTAAGCAGGGGAACATGTCTGGCACTGCAGGATTTGAGTCCCTGGCAGCGTAGTATCTTACTGATGGTAAACTGTGTTACTTTGGTCCCAGCTCTCTGCAGGTCATTCACTTGGTCCCCCCGTGTGGTTCTGGGATTTTTGCTCACCATTCATGCGATAATTTTGACCCCACGGGTTGAGATCTTTTGTGGAGCCCCGGATCGAGGGAGCTTATCAGTGATCTTGTATGTCTTCCATTTTCTTTTAATTGCTCCCACAGTTGATTTCTTCACACCAAGCTGCTTACATATTGCAGATTTAGTCTTTCCAGCCTGGTGCAGGTCTACAATTTTGTTTCTGGTGTCCTTTGACAGCTCTTTGGTCTTGGACATAGTGGAGTTTGGAGTGTGATTCTTTGAGGTTGTGGACGGGTGTCTTTTATACTGATAACAAGTTCAAACAGGTGCCATTAATACAGGTAACGAGTGGAAGACAGAGGAGCCTCTTAAAGAAGTTACAGGTCTCTCATAGTTGAAGTGTACCTATGATGAAAATTACAGGCCTCTCTCATCTATTTAAGTAGGAGAACTTGCACAATTGGTGGCTGACTAAATCCTTTTTGCCCCACTGTATGCTTTTTCCATAGCCTCAAATCTCTAATGACTTGTACACACACATCAATACGCACAAACCCCGCCGTCGGGTGAAACCGACGCACCACCCCGCCGTCGGGTGAAACCGACGCACCACCCCGCCGTCGGGTGAAACCGACGCACCACCCCGCCGTCGGGTGAAACCGACGCTCCACCCCGCCGTCGGGTGAAACCGACGCTCCACCCCGCCGTCGGGTGAAACCGACGCACCTTCTGCGCTCCAGACAGCCAGTTATGGCGTGGTGCAGGAGCTGATATCCCTTGCAGTAAAAGGCTGTGGAGGAATTAACAGCCAGGAAGAATTCCATGAGGACATGGCACTTTACTCACTGTTTCCCAGCAGCACTTTACATTGATTTTCCTAAGCCTCCAGTCAAGCCCATGCACAGTCTCACACACAGGCTGGACAAGTGCTGCATCACAAACCATTCGGTTTGATCGAACCCAAAGCCATGAGTTGATAATCAATGCCTTAATCTCACATCTCTCACATCTTTATCCGGTATCTGGTCGCAGGGGCAGCAGCTCCAGCAGGGGACCCCTAAACTTCACTTTCCCGAGCTACATTTGCAAGCTCTGACGGGGGGATCCTGAGGCGTTCCCGGGCCAGGGTCGAAATCTAATCTCTCCACCTAGTCCTAGCTGGACGTGCCTGGAACACCTCTCTAGGGAGACGTCCTGGGGGCATCCTTACCAGATGCCCGAACCACCTCAACTGGCTCCATTTGATGCAAAGGAGCAGCGGCTCACCCTATCTCTAAGGGAGACACCTGCCACCCATCTGAGAACTAATTTCTGCCACTTGTTCCAGTGATCTAGTTCTTTCGGGCATGACCCAGCCTTCATGACCATAGGTGAAGGTAGGAACAAAATTTGACCGGTACATTGAGCGCTTTGCCTTCCGGCTCAGCTCTCTTTTCTTCACAACGGTGCGGTAAAGTGAAGGCTATACCGCCTCCGCTGCTCCAATTGTCTGGCCAATCTCCTGCTCCATTTTCCACCTCACTCGTGAACAAGAGATACTCCGAGATTCTTGATCTCCTTTACATTGGGTAACGCCTCATTCCCTGCCCAGAGGAAGCCCTCCATTGGTTTCCTGCTGAGTACCATGGCCTCAGATTTAGAGGTGATAATCCTCATCCCAACCGCTTTGCAATCTGCGTGAACCGGTCCAGTTAGTGCTCGAGGTCAGACTGATGATGCCATCAGGACTATATAATCTGCAAAAAACAGCAATGAGATCCCCAGCCCACCGAACTGCAACCCCTCCCCACCCCGACTACGCCTCTATATCATGTCCATAACTGTTACAAACAGGATTGGTGACAAAGCACATTTTCGGCGAAGGCCAAACCCCACCTGGAACGAGTCCGACTTGCTACCGAAAACCCAAACACAGCACTCACTTTGGATGTACAGGGATTGGATAGCCCTAACAAGGGACCTCCTCACCTCATACTCCCACAGCACCTCCCACAGTATCTCCCGGGGGACATGATCATTTAACTACCTCAGTGACTTCTACCAAGGAGATTGACGATGCTTCCCCATCAGCCTCCAGCTCTGCCTCTACTAAAGAGGGCGTGTTAGTGGAATTTAGGAGTTCCTCAACGTGTTCCTTCCATCGCTTAATTACCTCCTCAGATGATGTCATCAGTGTCCCACCCTTACTGTACACAGCTTGAATGGTTCCCCATTTCCCCCTCCTGAGGTGGCTGACAGTTTTCCAGAAACACATTGGTGCCTACCGAAAGTCCTTCTCCATGGCTTCCCCGAACTCATCCCATGTGCCTTAATCTATTCCCTTATACCTCAGAACAGTCTGAGAGTCATTTTCTTTCTATCCCTAACTGAACACGCCTGATTGTAATAATAAGCTGGTAAATGGGGTTGGAGAGAACCTACAGGGCAGTTGATCTCCAGGAATGGATTGGGCAGCCCTGCAATAAGGCATGTCTGACAAAGGTTTTGATGATTATGCCATTAATGACATTTTACCCACTATTACTGAGTTGTGTGGTTGTTCCAACTAGCCATCATAAGATGAATGTACTTACTATGAATCGCTCTGGAACAGAGCATCTCCTTAATTGACTAAGGTGGATATGCATATGAAGTCGACCTGGTGGAACATCAGTAGTGTCCAGAAGGTGATGAGGAAGATGCTTTGTCTCCTGTCTGTCTAGCTGGCTCCAGAGAACACAGTCCTGTCTTTCCAGAGGGCTCTGCAGATGAATGTCAGTGGGCTGGAGGCTGATGTGGCCATCAGGTACAAAGGGGGAGACGGAGGGATGTGCGCGGGGAGACAAAGGGAGGAGGACACAGTAGCAGTCAGGGCTCTGGCCATAGACCCTTAGCTAATTTGACATAATATGAGGTGACAAGATCAGCTGGAAGAGAGAACCAGTTGAGAGGTGTGAATGACTAAATCGGGGTGTGTGTAGGTCTGTATATGCATGTGCACGTGAGTAGGTTGGCGCCTGTGTGCGTGCGTGTGTGTGTGTCCGTTTATGGGTGTGCCAATGAAAATTAATTTTCATTAATTTGTGTTAATGAAAGCACATTTAGTGTAGATATAGACCCCCCCTCCCTCTCTTATCCCTGTGTGGCCCAAAGTAGAATTAATGGAGGTGGAGGAGCAACATGAGTGTAGTTGGGTTGGACCCTGATAGAAATCATTCTTGGTCCGTACATTTGAATGCGTACTTGCAAATCTGACATTACAAAGTGAACCCTTGACCTGGTAGACGTGACTGTTTGAACTCCTTCTCGGCGCAGCTTTGACGGTGTGCCGTTCCTGATGCGAGACCACGACCTGAGGAGAACTACGGACGTCGGGAAGCTGTTTCCAGACAGACAGCGGGAGGATGCATCATTCTTCAACTGGACAGACCTGCACAGCCTCAACGCTGGCCAGTGGTTCCTCAAGGTTTGACAGTCAGTCACCCTAATAGGGAGGGAATGGAAACTCAGACCATCCTGAGAGGAGTGGTTCTCTCTAAAACATGTACTAAAAGTTTTGTTGTGTTACCTCTGAAAAAACGTTTCTTTCACTAGGCCATTATTTCTCTTCCATGCTTTGGGACCATTTCACATCCACTCGGCTTATGGACCGTTTTGTTAATGACGTGTATAAATGGCCCAGTTTATCAATGAAGATTACATCCCTGGATTGAGTTCAGACCATTACCATGATCTGATATTTTCGAGAAGTGGTGTATGACTACGAATGCCATGTACCCCTGAAAATAGACTCATTGTGTGTGTGTGTGTGTGACGTAGGACGACCCCTTCTGGACAGTGCGGTCCATGAGTCAGAGGGAGGTACGGTTGGTGGGGAACCAGAGTGTGTGTAGTCTGGAGCAGCTCCTGAGGCTGGCCAGTTCCCAGAACAGCACAGTGGTGTTCAACCTGCGCCGGCCCCCGCCTGGACATCCCCGCTACCACACCTGGATCAACGACACCCTGGAGGTCGTACGCCTGTCCAGGATACCACAGCACCTGGTGAGGCAGGCCCTCTACTGACCACCAGTCCCACCCGGGGTTAGAGTTCAGTTGGCGGAAGATGACTGTAGTGTTCTCTATGGAGGTAGTCAGAGCATTGGTGCAATTCACAAGTTGGTCGAATGAAAGGAACAGGTAGCACATTCCATTAGTCACAGTCTACATATTGCGTACTGTACACTTTCAGTTTAATTCTGACACCCGCAACATAGGACGCTAATGCCTATTGGCTAGCAGGCCTACATCAGAGTTGATTTAAAGGTAGCTTGGCTCAGAAAAAGTTGCCTTGGGTTATGTGGATAGTGACTGACAGCAGCGTCTCAACACTGAGTAATTTGACCACTGCGTTAATGAGTGTTTGATCACTGCTGGTCCGCGTGTGTGCAGGTCATGTGGACCCCAGACTGGGACAGAGGGCAGGTGAGGCTGGTAGCTCCAGGACTGCAGCAGACCTCTGTGGTGAAACGACCCCCCCAGACTCTGCACCAGCAGGGAATCAGCAGACTGCTGCTACGCTACAGCCAGGCCAGCCCCCACGACATCCGGTGGGTTAACACGTGCGCTGGCACCGGAGTGGTGCTCCCGTCCAAGGCACCGCACCACAGTGCACCGGCGACATTGCAACCCGGGTTCTTCTCCTGGTTCTGAGAATAAAGACTGCAATTCAGAAATTAATGCTATTTGGCTCTACACCGTCTGGGATGGTGGGAGGGGTTGGTCAACTGGGGATGCCATGCCAAGCTCTAACGATTCCTTTCGGAGGGGTGGGACATTGTTGGCGAATTCCCGCCATTAGCTGGAGGAGGGTTCTCCTCCAATGGTGTTGGTTCCCGCTGACATCCTAGATCTGGCTGTGTGGTATGGGCTTATGTGGATGTGGTTCAGAGGATGCCTGTCACTGTCCTTCGACGTTCCTTAGCCTGTTGGGAGTTGCTGTGATGAGTCAAGAAAGGAGTGAAATTGGAACAAGTTCAGGGACATGTTCACACAGACACACAGGCAGACCAATTCATTTGAGCATTTAGATTAGATCTATTGGTAATTGGACTGAAATATTCAATTTGGTCTGGCTGTGTAAATGTAGCCAGAAACACCCACACGCGCACACACACTCTCACTGCTATTTTTGTGTATGTAATCTGATTGTCTCTTTGGCTTCCCCAGAGAGTTCTCCAGGAGCAACCTGAGTGTGACTCTGTATACGGTCAACGAGCCCTGGTTGTTTTCTGTGCTCTGGTGCAGCGGGGTCTCCTCTGTTTCCTCTGAAGCACCCAATATCCTGAAAAAGGTGCCTTACCCCATCTGGCTCATGGTAAGTACTAGACAGACCCCCTGCCCTGGCACATTACTATGGTCGTATTAAACCATCCTGGAAGAGGTTTACAAATAATGAATTGTAGAACTCCATCTGTTACTCTCTGCCTGTCTTATACTAAATGTGGACACTCAGTACAACCACCTGGTCTGGTACAATTTTATTGACCTAGTGCCAATTATTCTGGAGGGCACTGTATGTGGAATTATCCTTTTTCTCCAATACCTTTTCCAGACATGGACACTTTGGTTACAGCATAGTTATAAATCTGTAAGTTTACTCCACAGCTTTTAAACGCTGACATGAAACCTTTTTTGGAGACCGCCCCTTTGCCAGCATTTCCATAGTCTGTAAAGAAAAGCCACGTCTGAAGTGGGACTAACAGTCGAACTGTCAATCAAATGATCTCAAACTGCATAAGAGCAGCCTACCTGTCTACTGCCTGAGTGCAGACCTCTGTCTTTTAAGAAAAAAGTACATAAGCGTTCATTTATACCATGCCTTGACAAGATATTTATTATAACTAAAATGCATCTTGCTACCTTATCAAAACCAAATGGAATAAAAACAACACGTAGCAGCACATGAATCTGCAACGGTTGTAGTTGTCAGGGAAACAATATAGAACATTCCTTCCTGGAGCAGAATTCTGTTGTCAGAAAGGGCACATCCTCTGTTGATGCACCAGTCTGAAATGTTGTCCATTGCCACTATCGACACGGCAGTGTTGCATGTCTGAGAATCTTACTCATTTCAATATTCTGATTTAAGGCTTTAAGTTCACAGTCTGTACTATCCCCCAACTGTTCTTTTACATGTTCTGTTACTGAGAATATTTCTTTTAACATTACAGACACCTAGTGATGGATGAATAATACTATACATTATGACAAATAGCCCCCTAAAAATTGAGTAATTCAGGAGTTTTATTCACTTGATACATTATATAGAACTAATCTTTTTCAGTTTTCATTTCTTTGCATTTTTCTCCTTTCCTGATGTTGTGCTAATTATATCTATGGCTTTGTCACAATCAGTTGATGATTCCCCTGATGACCTCAGTTAGCTCTGCAGATGTAGGCGCTACCTGATGAACTCACTAGTGATGAGACAAGGAAATCCCTGATTAGGATGTCCCGTTTCTCCTGGTGACACTGGCCTGAACCAAGAGGTCTGTTTAGGGCTATGACAGACACCGCTGCCATACGAAGTCCCGGAATGACATTACGAAGTGTTTTGAGACAATTCATAACATTCTCAGCACTAAGTGGCAAATGACTTAGCAAAATGTTAAATTCTTTTACCAATGTTCTCTTTAACCAAACCAAAGATCATAAAGAAATGGTTTGAAAAGTATAAATAAGTGCACTTTCCCTTTAAGTATTTTGTTTTGTAATTGTCAGTTTAATAGTTTGGGCACTTTTTGAAAACCTATTCTATGGTTCATTACGCAGGCATTCCTGTACCAAAATGTTTTACCGATGTGGGGGTTACAAACTTAGGCAGAATGATTAGTTTGTTATATCCTGACTGTCAATTGTATTAGGAGACTGTTCCACCTGGTGGTCTAAAGCTGCAATCATGTGTTTTAGAGTCCAGATGAATACTGCCTAATCTGGGTGGCCGCTGATGTCATCTCCTTCACCGTTGTTATAGGAATTTTTGTATTCCAGAAGTAAGTACTCTTTCATGCTAAGTTTTGTATTAATTTCTCCCAATGTCATGTTGAAATGATCTCGTCATTATTCCAAGAGAGGGTGCCCAGTAAATGAAGTGTTACATGATCTTGTGTCAGTGTCATGTGTCTGTCGATCCAGGGTTTAGGGGGTCGTGTTGGGTTTAGGATACGGGTCAGGGTTTGGGTTGGGGAGTTTTTTAATGTGAACACGGCTGGCTGCATGTCCTGTATGTGGGAGGTGTAGAGCCTCGCCTCTCTTTCATAATTACCTGTAATTATGGTACTGCTGTGGTGCCTCCAGGCAGCATTCATACAGTAAACACATCTCTGTATCCTCAGACTGTCAACAGTACATCCTCTCTTCCAGTTCACAGCTGTGTTCTTGCTCTCACGTTGAATGTACAGCACATTGACACTTAGGTTTTTCCAGGTCATTGTTGTTCTTCAACGGTGCATAGACAGCGTTTCTGACCCTCCCCCTGAATTCCCTCAAGGATAGAAAGTATTCGGCGTCTTAGAATAGGAGTGTGATCGGTGTAAACAAGCTATTTCCATTGTTTTACAATAGACATTATTTGATTTAGCCATTTTACAATCAGTAATGAACAATGTTTGTCTACAGTTTTTTTTGCACATTTAAGCAAGAAGAATTACAGTCGTTTCTAAAAGTATTGGCAACCTTGCACTTGCACTCACTGTCTTTAAAAATAAGTTGAAATTGAAGTATTTGTCTCCACAAGAATCTGTTGTAATTCAGAACCTAATTTCCTTTGATGTCTTTTTATCCTCATAAAATAAATGGATATTGAGAAAATAATTGCCACTAGACAAAACTTTTGGTACCACAGCCGTTGGCCAAAATAACTGCAATAATCACTTGAGAATCAATCACTTCCTATAGTCATGGATGAGCTTTCTGCCCCTCTGACCTGGCAGTTTGGCTCGCTGTTCTTGTGCAAACTGCTCCAGGTTTATAAAACAGCAGGTCCCATCTGCTGTTTTATGATCTTGCCACAGGTTTTCAACCAAATTTAGGTCTATTCTCCTTTCTGGCGACTTGGGCACTGTCCAGCATTTTGTCTTGAACAATTCCTGGTTGCCTTTTAATGTGCGTTTGGGATCATTGTCCTGCTGGAACTCCCATGACCTTTGAAGGAGACCCAGCTTCCTGACACTGGGTTTGACATTGCTCTCCAAAATTCCTTTGAGTGTCCAAGCTTGGCTGAAATCTCGTGTCTGACGTCAGACAGTTTTCTGGTTTTCTTCCAATTCTGCATGTTCATTGTAGCACAAACTGGTTGAATGAGAGATTTTCATGTCCAAACGCCTGCAGCGGAACATGAACCACAGGTAAGTTCAATTCCAAAGTAGAGAATCACCAGTTATTTTTAACTGCTGCTAGAAACTGCCAGTAATACGTTTCCAGCATGCTTCAACAGTTTTAAGAAGAAACGCTGCATTATGTGAATAAAGTGCAAAGGTCGCCTATACTTAGCCTCAAATCTTCTGTACTCCTATATTTGGGTGAGCTGTTTGTATGGTCGTTTGTTTGCTGGGAGAATTGCCCCTTCCTTTCTGAGCCATGATACAGTAGCAGGCAGGCGGGCCGTGGAGCAAACATCTGGGGTGTGCTACGCTTCAGCAAAGTGCCGGCTGCTGCAGGCTTCTAAACTGACCTGTTATTTCTCCACCTTCTTATGTGCTTTTTTTCCCTTCCTCTTCCTCCTTTTGTCTTCTTTCTCCTCTACTCTGCCCGATGTGCATGCTACTCCTCTCTGCTGCATTCTGGCATCTGTCAGCTATCACATGATCAGGTAACTGGGTCAATTCTGTTGACCCACAACGCTTTTCTTTCTTTTTCTTTCACTCTTTCGCTGTTCCCCTTTGTTCATAGCTCCATGTAACCGATTTCTGTCCTTCATTTCATCCTGTCCTTCTACCATGGTCTTTCTACATGTCAGCTTTTCAGTCTTCTGTTTCCTTGACCCGTATACGTTGTGTTGCACTGCCTCCACTTCCCTTTCAACCCCACTAAAGAGGAGCATACACCAAGCTTACTGAGTGGCAGACAGCCATGCTTTCACCCACACAGCACCGATTCACCGTTAACATTATCCACTCAGTGACAGTCTTCAAATGATTTGTAGAACCGCAGTGAACAGGGATGGGTCGGTTTGTTTATAGGGCTGATATACAGATTTACAATTCACAGTACTGCTAATGTCATCAGGAACAGTTTTCATTCATGTGCTTTATTGCTTGACATGGACTGAGATTGATGCCGGTATTCACTTCGGATGCCAGTACTGTTTAATGTTTAGGTGCAGGTGCTCCATAATACCTTCAAGCTCTTATTCTCCTAGAGGAATCGCTTAAGCAGTAGAAAATATAAGGTGCACTTACTGTACTGAACTCCTGGGACGGTCAAGCACTTCCTGCCTCTGTTTAATTACCATAGCCAAATAGATTCGGGAAGAAGTCTTTCTTGCCTCCATTTGTTATTCCAGTTTTTTTTATTTCACAAGCACAATTAGTAATTAGCTGATTACAAGTTGTTGTTATCTTATAAGTAACTGCCTCTACAGAATGGTCGTCTTTGGCTCAGACTAATATTCTACATTGCACATTAACGTGTGTATGCATCTAATCTAATTCATTTGGAAAGTCAGCCAACCAACCAAGGCAACCAATCATTTTCTGTCTGTTTGTGCTGTCATTTTGAGGTCAGATAAATGGTAGACCGAGACAAAATGGTTGTCTTGTGGCCACGCAAGTTGACCCAGAATAGCTACCTCCAAGTGAAACAGCTGACTCTTTTGACCCAGCCCTATAGAAAAGACATATGATGCCTGACCTCTGTGTGACCTTCCCTCTATAGATGGAGGATGAGTGGCATGCGGAGCTACAACCCAGAACAGATCATGCTGAGCGCTGCGGTCAGGAGGTCCAGCCGAGACGTCAACATCATGAAGGAGAAACTGATCTTCTCCGGTAAGGAAGGAGCCGTCGGAGGAGAGCCCCTCACTACCCGTCCATTGTCTACTGAAATGTGTGGCTGTGTCTGTTTCTCTGGCCGTGTCCAAATACCTGGCTTGTCATCTTGGTTATTTACCGCTGGATGGACAAGGTGGATGGTCGCTTAGTTTTTTTCCGCCATATTGCTTCACTTATAAATCATTGACCACAGAAAAGAGGGACCAGGAAAGGGTAGTGTTTATTATTTTTGGAGCATCCGGGGAAACTCAGTGGGACACTATCCCAGCATGCATCTCTCTGAGTGTTTGTGATGTAAATGTCCTTCCCAAGGTCAGTCGCAGTAGCAGCATCATCCTGTGTGTGTGATCTCCACTCCATCCTGCCACCTCTCCATCCTCCTCCGGCTCCTGTGACCATCTCTCCAACCATTCCATACCTCCCTTCCCGCCTCTGTCTCTCCGCCCACCCGCCTGCCCGCCTCGCCCTCCCCCCTCCACCCACAGTCACCCACTAGAGGCCTGCATCATGTTGCAGTGTTCCTAGACAGGCCCCTGTCACCCACCAGCCTCTCCTGGTTTTGGGTAAAAGGTGAGTGCCAGGATGATGGTTCTTCACTAAGGGCCAGTCAGCAATTCCGACCGCTCTAGAGTAGCGCCAATAAAGTAGGTCTTTCAAGAGATACGAGTGGTGATGTACAGTGCCTTCACAATACTCTAAAAGCCTTTGGGAACTGAGGAGATAAGGAAAATGTGGAGGTTTCTCTGGCATGGTTTGGATTGAATATCATGTTCCAGACATTGTTTTTGGTGTTTGAATTTGCGTCAATGTGGATGCTGTGGACACTGACCAATGTGCCTTCTCTCTTCCACCCCCAGAGGTGAGCCATGGTGTGGGCAGCGCTGAGGACATGTACATGGAGAATGGCTGTGACTACTATGACAACCAAGGCATTTCCCATTGACTCACTGTACTAATGTGAATCTACTGAGACTATTCCACTATTAACATCTGAGTACTGAGCAAACGAAGACCTCCAAGTGATTGGCTTGTCTGTTGTTTTGTTCAGTGCATCCAGATTGTTTTTAGTCGCTATTCCAAGCTACTGACTAAATGAAACATTAATTGATTGGTTGTTTGATTAACAGGCTGCAGTATTTTTCGAAAACTCCCGTGCCCACACCACCCATTCCTTTGTCCATTCTGTAAATGTATTTTTTTTTTCTTGTTATAAACAGTGTGGGACTATGAGCACTTTTCATTGATGAACTGATTGATTCGCCAAATCTGTGGCCTCTTCTCCTCACGTGTAAATGTTTTGGAGGGCCCCTAGCTACCAATGGTTGCATTGACAACCTTTTTCGTTTGTTTCTATAGTATTTTATTATTTTGCAGTTACTTTCTTGAAAGCTCTGTAGATAAAACAATTCTCAGTTACAGGTTACTTGTACCTTGTTCTTGTACCATCGAAATGAATACTGCCGCTGCAGGTGTTGCTACTCTCCCTTGCCTTCCTTGGCCACTTCAACGGGATACTATTTTTAACAAAAACACAAACAAGCTGTTTACAGAGGTCCTGCCTTTTCCTTTGACCGAATGAAATATTTACGTGATGTTAAGCTAATGATTTTAAAAGATGTTTTGAACAGCATTTCCTGTATCCGTGCATGTGATATACTGTATAAAGTGACTGGTGGAGTTTTCGCGTAGGTGTGGCTTTCCTCCGGGCAGACCTGATCACGATGTGTACCGGTTGTGTTTAGGTCATTGTGAATGTGTTCTGTTTTCTAAAGGACGTGGACAGCATAGTTGTATGTCTTATGGCTGTAGGGTTGTTCTTGAATTGTTTATTTGACTTAGCAAGCGTGAAAAACCGTAATGACCTATTTACACATTGTTCATGTTTTATTGTTCCTTTGCTGCAAAACATTGTTTATGCATTGTTTAAAGTAGTTAGTTTAAAGATTGGCTTGTCTCAGTAGTGATGCGGAGAGTTGTAGTGACATGTTTTGGTGATTTCAAGAGAGCTGTTGAATTTCGATATTGAGTATTGAATGCTAGAAAGTGAACAAAAATATTTAATATATTGTATGGATCAATTAAAAACAAAGAAGGCTATTTAAATGCCTTTTTTATTTTGTATAATTATAATCTAGTTATGAAGGTTGTTCACTTTTGTCATCGGTGTTAACGACCGTACTGAATATCTGTCATTACAAAGATGCATAAGGACTTTGAGCACTCATTCTGGAAGAGGGGTCAATAAAGACACTGAATAAACACTACCTTTTAGTATGTCATACATTTTGGGATTCCATTGATAATTTGGTGTCCAAATGCAAGTCAATGTCTTACTCTAAATTTTAAAAACATTGAGGAAATTATCAATGCACGTTATTTAGTCAATGATTCTTAAAGCACTGATGACCAACTACTTGTGGATTTTGTGGCCCCATTTTCAAAACTGTGTAATTTACTTAACTGGTGTAGGCGCTGAATAGAGTCCTGCTACAGACCACTCGGGCTCCTCTATACTGCCACCTGTTGAAGGTTTAACATTTCAGGCTTACTAGTGGTGCATTGTTACTATCATTCTATAAACAGCATTTATATGAACCATATTAGTATAGACTGGAATATGTTTAGCATTCAAATGCCACAGTAACTAAAATGATCCGGTAGACAATTTGCCCTCTTCTCACAACGTGCAGATTGACAGATTTTAGATGCTCAGACTAGCAGAATATTATTGGAAAGTCAGATGTTTCTCAACCATTGCGAGTTGAGGTGCAGCCATTTTATTTCATGGTGATTAAATGTTGCACCTTTTTCATTGAATGTTACATTGAAATGATGATCCTGATGCTGCATAATAATAGCAATACAGTTGAAGTTTATGGAAAGTCTTAAATAATTTGACCACAAACTTCTCAATGGCAATATAACTCATGTTGGTATTGTGCTGTTTAAAATATGAAGTACATATAAGTTGGTTTGTAGGGTGACATTAAAGGCTATCCTTTGTCATGAAGTGAGGTGTGTTATAGCTTCTGCACTGTAAAAGCTTTTGGCTGTTGAAAGGAATATCTCACACAGAGTCAGAGAAAGAAGACTTGTGTTCATTCACTTTTGTTGGTATATGCCTCAGAGGTATATTAAAATGCTTCTGGTACCAAAGTGATATCATTTGGTGTTTTTTTCATATATGTTCATTTCGTAGTTGTAGTTCATTGCAACCATATTCCTATTGTAGGGTGTGCATGGTGAAAAGCAGACACTTTGGGAAGACTTTAAAAACTCATACAGATGTCACAACTGTGATAAAAGGCTTAAAATCTCTTCCACATTATATAATGTTAGATATTTTTAAAACGGGATGGGTGACTCACAAATTGTCATAAAACACATTTTTGCTCAGCACAGCATGGGACAAATGTTTTTTATTTTATAAGTTTGCTCAGTGTAATTATAGTTTTTTTTAATGTTTATGTACAACCTGTTTCCAAAAAAGTTGGGACGCTGTGTAAAATGTTAAGAAAAAAACAAATGCAATGTGTGCAAATAATTTAAACCCTATATTCAATATAGTTCTAAGATAACATGTTAAAACAGAGAAATGTTATTATTTCTTGAAAAAAAGCAATCTACATGATTAAAAAAAGCTGGGACAGGGGAAACAAAAGACTGGAAGAGTTGCGTAATGCTAAAAACAAACCTGCTGGAACATTTCACAACTAATTAGGTTAATTGGCAACAGATAAACCATTCAGAGAAACCGGAGAAATCTCTACGTGATGGACCAATACAGGATGGCTGTGGTCTTGGGGCCCTCAAACAACAATGCATTAAAAATAGACACAATTCTGTAGTGGAAATCATTGCATGGGCTCAAGAACACTTCAGAAAACCATTGTCCGGGAACACAGTACAATGCTGCATCCATTAATGCAAGTTATATCTCAATCATGCAAAGAAGAAACCATATATAAACGATATAGAAACGCCTTCTCAGGGGCTGAGCTCATTTAAGATATTCTGAGTCGAAGTGCAAAGCTGTCCAGTGGTCTGATGAATCCAAATTTGGAATTATTTCTGGGAATGGACAGCGTATCTTCAAGACTAAAGAGGAGAGGGACCATCCGGCTTGTTAGCGCACAGTTCAAAAGCCAGAAACCATGATGGTATGGGGGTGCATTAGTGCACATGGCATGGGTGACTTGCACATTTGTGAAGGCACCATTTATGCTGAACAATATATACAGGTTTTGGAGAAACATGTGCTGCCATCCAGTCTTATAGGGAGGCCTTGCTTATTTCAGGAAGACTAAGCCAAACCACATTCTGCACATATTACAACAGCATGGCTCCTTAGGGAGAGTCCGGGTGCTAAACTGGCCTGTCTGCAGTCCAGACCTGTCAGACATTGAAAACATCTGGCGCACTATGAAACGTAAAATATGACACCTGAGACTCGGTTGTTGAGCAGCTGAAATCCTATATCAAGAATGGGAGAACATTTCACTTGTGAAACTACAGCAATTGGTCTCCTCAGTTCCCAAATGCTTACAGAGTTTTGTGAAGAGATGATGCAACACAGAGGCAAACATGCCCCAGTCCCAGATTTTTTTGTAACTTATTGCTGGTATCAAATTCAAAATGGGCATGTATTTTTCCCCAAAACAATATTTCTTAGTTTCAAAATTTGATAAGTTGTCTTTTTATTATTTTCAATGAAAGGATGATTTGCACATCATTGCATTCTGTTTTCATCTGCATTTTAGTGTCCCAACTTTGGAAACAGGGTGGTAACAGATGTAATGATTACATTTTTCTATTCCCTTTTTCTCAATACTCTGTAAATGTTCGCTGTATGTTGTGCAGGCCAAGCCAGTTACTAACAGCATTGTCCGCCTGTTATTCCCCACCAACATGTTAACAAACTGCAAAACAAGCTAGTTTACAGTGTTAAGTTACAAGTCACAAATGTCAATGTTTATTTTCTCTGCAGATGTACTAGAATATAACGTTTGTTCATGAAAAACTGTTGGCAAAATGCACTGTGTTACTTTCCCTTACAATGGCACAGTAATAGGTCTTAACAATGATAAATGGATTTGCTGTGTTTCTATTTTCTTTGATGGTCTACAAAATAATCCCTCACACTATAAAGGGTTTTGGAATGGTCTTTTAATGGTGTAGACAGCAGATAGCCTAGTAAATGCAGATTTAAAGCAGACATCCCTCCTATCAGATGGGGCCTTGAAGATGATAAGCAAAACACACAGTATAAAAATAGATTGTAGTTACATACTTAATCAAAATGGAAAGTTCCAGATAATTATATAGCCTATCAGAAAAAAAATATGTGCAATGCAAGAACAGCATGAGTCAACAAGGAATGCATTAAAAATGTTTACCTAATGAACCCCTGTCTGGCCTCTGTCCCAGACACTTCCACCCAAATGTTGGCTGTTCACAGCAGACTGGGGACAAGGTTATCTGAAGTATTACATTTCTCCGCTGTATGAGGAAAGCCCTGGTTCATTGATTAGACTGGTCATTTCATAGCACTACAGCAATTACTTCCATATCATAGACGTGGTTAGAGACCTTAACAAGGAGACATGGTTATTGAAGGCATCTGCCATTTCAAATGTAGTTGACTGGGTGGGACTTCCAATGTAATTAGCTGAACGCTCCCGCTGTCCCGGTTGATCCTAATTCTAACCGGGTCATCAGGATCAGCCAATTAATTCTACTTAACTGTTGCCTCAATGCAATATCACAAATAATCAGATGTGGCTTACATACGCACCTAAATATTTTGCTGTGCAACCTGGGAAAATTAAGATTTGCATCTGAATCGCTTAAATGTTTCTTTGTGCAGTTATTTATAACATGCAACACATGCTCCTTGTTAAAGTGTCATAGAATGCTGTGAGACCTCTTTCCATCTCTAGTAATAGGTCAGTCAGTGTAACAATTTGATTCTTACAAGTAAAAAGGTAATTGCACTAGAATGAGGATGACGCTGACTAACAAGCTCACCAAAGTGAAAAAGGCGGACTAAGGGCTCTAGCAACAGTTACATACAGGTGCCGGTCATATAATTAGATTATCATCAAAAAGTTGATTTATTTCAGTAATTCCATTCAAAAGGTGAAACTTGCGTAATATATACAGTCATTCCACACAGACTGATATATTTCAAGTGTTCATTCCTTTTCATTTTGATGATTATTCCTGACAACTAATGAAACCCCCAAAATCTGTTGTATTTAGGCTCAATTGGAAATGAGTTTGTTGTCAATGTAGAATCTGCTAAAGCAGGAACATTGCCTTTAAATTTCAAACTGTAACCCTGAACTGCAGGAATACAGTTGAACCGTGCCCTATATTAGTATGTCCCTTTAATCATTTACTGCATAATTTATACCCAACTAAACCATAACTTCTCACCAAGCTAAGCATAAGCTACTGCTTGAATCGAAAGCCAGTTACTATGTGCAAACATTTAGTCAGAATACTGCCCTAGTCAACAGAATGACTGCCTTAATGACTGGTGGATCTTAGGATCAGGTAACTGTTCAAATCACCAGACAACAGTGCAGCTCTACACTTAAACATAGCAGCTTTCTGAAAAGGCACAAGCATGTTGTCATCCACAGATGAGACTAAAACAAAAACACATTGTATATTTCATGTACAAACACCAAATAAATAAATAAATATCTCAAAGTGTGTTGGCTGGTCAAAATTCTCTAAAAATGGAAGGTTGTTCCCTGAATTTAACACAATTTCAAACTACAACAGTTGGTCTTAGGAATGGGTCTGGCAGTAAACAATTGATGTAGTAATCTGAGCTTCTCTGTCAGTAAATTCCAGTAACTATTATTGCAGCTGAGATCATCCTTAAACCTCAGCATACTATTGCACACCTGGTGAGGATGGAGAAGCACAATTAACAGTTAAACGCACAACCATTGTTTAATTGTCTTATAGAATCCTAATGTCCCCTTGCCACCTCTCAAGGCCAAATCAGTTGAAGTTCGTCTTGCGGAGGTGTCTGTTGGGGATCTCTATAGCGCTGACCTGTAGGGGCCAGGAGCCTCCCATGATGCCAGCCTGGATGGCCACCCCCGTCACCACTGCCAGGTCTGGGTCTACTGAGGTGTTGGGCTCCTTCCCAAAGTACTCACTGATCAGCCTCCTGATCCTGGGGATCCGGGTGGAGCCTCCCACCAGGACAATTTCATCCACCTCCTCCTTTCCCAGGTGGCCCTCAGCCAGCACCGTCTCTACAGGAGCCAGAATCTTCCGGAAGAGGTCGGCATTCAACTCCTCAAACAGCTGGCGGGTGATGACTGCTTGGAACATGACTGGGAGGAGGTCCTTGGCGGGCCTTTGCAGTGGCTCTTCGGGTGGTCCTTGGAGATCCAGGAGCAGGGGCACACGGAGATGGGCGATGGACTGCAGGGTGAGGTTGAGCTTGGCAGCCTCCACGGCCTGGCGGAGGCGGTGAATATCCTCCTTCAGGGTGGGGGGTGTACCGTACTGCTGCCGAACTCGGTCCATTGTGTATTGGAGCAGCCTCTGGCTGAAGTCCTGGCCCCCAAGCTTATTGTTGCCTAGAAAATGACACGGTTCTATTTTTATATCTAGAACTTATATTGACAGGGTGACCATGGAAAACTGCCCTTTTCAGATACAATATGAGACAGTCTACTTGTGTGTAAATCAATTCAATAAAAAGGTGTGTAATTAAATTACATTTACAAAACTCAAGAGTACAAACACTGCCAGGGGTTGACAGTAGGGTCTCAAATGAACTCACCCAACGGAAAAACCAGGACTTGGTTGCCTAAAGAAGATTAATCTTTTGTCCAAACAATCCAATGTATTGTCACCTACACACAGCGTGCGGATCCAGAAATCACCTGCTCAGTGGGCAGTCACTACTTTCTAAGCACACACTGAGTTTTATAGCACAGTTTACTCTGTGTCCTACCTGCCATGGCCCTTGTCAGGAACATTCCCCCCTGTTTGTTGAGCAGGGAGACGTCCAGTGTCCCTCCTCCCAGGTCCACCACCAGCACGTTGAACACATCCGCCTTGTGTAACCCATAAGCCATAGCTGCAGCCGTGGGCTCATTGATCACACGGAGGACTTCCAGACCTGAGCGATGTAACAACATGGGTGACATCATGTCAGTGGCACAAGCTACAGTGGCAAGTCTAAATTTGACCAAAGGGGTCCCATGGCTTGGATAACGACTTGTCTATCTGTATGTGACGGATAACACAATTTGAGTCTAGGAACATTTCAACAAGCACTTTCTACTTTTCATTAATTACTGAAGCAACGTTTAGAAAATATATATTTTTTGAAGTTAAAATAGCCCCAAGTCCAACTGACCAGCGAGGTTGGCAGCTCTGACAGTGTAATTTCTTTGTCTCTCATCAAACTCGGCAGGGACTGATATCACAGCCTTCTGGATGGAGACGCCCAAGTGTCGCTCGGCCATCCTCCTCATCTTTAGCAGTAGCCGAGAACCAATGAACTCTGGAGTAACTGTAAATGTCTGATTGGTGGTGACCAAGAACTCTGCACTACCATTATTGTTGATCACCTGAAAAAAGGTATATTATGTTATTGCTCCACTGATTTCCAGTTGAAGTATGTATCCAATACAAGACTATAGTGATTTGCTGAGGACAGCAAGCTGAACTGACCCTCCCTACCAACAGGCAATGCTTAAACCTTACATCCCGTAACCAAGCTCTCATTTGTTCAGCTACCCCTGGTCTTTTGGTTGCCCCACCATTACAGAAAGGCACTTCCACTCAGCCCAGCTAAAGCTATGATTGGTCCTTGGACCCGAATAGAGGAACCAGTTTCCTCTTGGAGCTTGGACTGCATCATCGCTGACCATTTTCCCCAAATCTCTAAAACGTTTTTAATGAATAAACTCCACAGCCCTCCCCCAACATTTCCCTTTCAATAACTAATCACAAATATATTTTTTCCTTTCAGCATTGAATTTTAAATACTTCAAACAAGGTGTACTCACTATTTCTGGACTGTGTAGTTGTACTTTGGTAGCAATCATAACATGACTGCACTAAATTGCTCTGGATTTGATCGTCTGATTTATTACTACAATATTAAATGACTATGTCAGTCTTGTAAGAAGCCTATCTTAAAGTTCCATAATAAGAATTCACGGTTAAAATATTTACAGTGGATGCATCTACTGTACCTTGAAAGGATAACGAGCACTTTCCTGTTCGAGTAGGTCTGGTTCGAATATCTTTCCAATAAACCGCTTGGCATCATAGATGGTGTTTTGAGGGTTTGTGTCAGCCAGATTCTGGCCCTCGTGGCCGACAAGAACTTCAGAAAGAGTAAATGACACAGCACTAGGGACGCTCTTCCGCCCCTCCTCATCCGCAATCACCTCCACATCCCCTGTACCCGGGTGGAATACTGCTACAGAGCAAAAAGTGGTCCCCAGATCTAGGCCAATCACTTTCGGTTTTGGTGGAGGCAAGTACTGCTGACCAAGATAGCCAGCCAGAAAAAGAGCAAGAATGACTGATCCTGTGACACAGAAGACACAAAAAGACGTTGGCTTTTGTCAGCTGTTTACTGGAATTTAGTTAAACATAAATAAAGACAATGAGATTTAAGGAAATTAAATGAAATGGCCAAGTCGGAACGAAATGTATTACTGCAATGGCGGGTATAAGAGCAAGCTGGGCTAGCCAACTGGTACCGATGCTGAGGTAGCCCACTTACTATAGTTGCCTATATTTAAACCTTATTGAGGGTTGACAGTTGTGATACTGTTTTTATTACTTGTCATGTCAAAAAAATATGATTGTAGCTAGCCAGCCGCGGCATAGCTAGCTACTACCGGTAAATAACTCCGCACCGCACAGGCTTTTCACTTGCTGACTAGTACAGTAGTTACGTTGTGCTACCCTAACTAAACATCAGTTAACACTGCAAGCACACGTTACGGTTAAATCTTACCGATCATTGACATTTCCCCTGCCATCGTTGCGTACTGTTCACCAGAGAATCGAGACGTGACAAAATAATATTTAGTCTTTCCGACTAATCGGGATCAGCGTCTTGTGAGCAACATTAAAGAAACACTTCCGGTTCACGAAAGTGAGGACATTTTCAAAATAAAAGAGACCAACGTATAACTTCTAAATTGACAAATTTAGTTCATTAATTGTTTAAGAAAAGTGACAACAATTCATATTTGATCATATTTCATAATAATTTCAATAAAAAGTGTGTATTAAAACATGTTCAAGGGGCAAAATTCCGACTGGGTGCCAATAACTGAATATGGAAAAAAAATTGTCTCACTGCTCATAAACAAGATCTAGCAACACAATATTTTCCACAGCCTCTTTTTCAACCATGTAACTCAATGGATATGAAATACATATTGACTAATACAGAAATGTATTGTATGAAATGTTCAGGAGAGTCTATAGTGTGATAATATGCAAAAACATCAAGGGGCACAGTGTATTTGCAATTGTTGCTGGCATTCTCCGCCCATCCCATTAGTCACAATGCAACTCAATGCATAGAAAATACATACCATACTGTACAGAAAACAATTCTATATGCTGCAAGTGATTGCATTGTAGGAAATGTTCAGGAAAGTCTACATTGTGGCCAATGGGATGGGCAGAGTAAAATGCCAGCAACAACTGCAAATACAGTGCCCCTTTTGGCATATAATCACTCTATCCACTCTCCTGAACATTTCCTAAAATACATTTTTACAATATACACTGAGCAAAGTGGCAAAATAGATTTTATTATAGTATTAAAATCACGTTTTATTGCAAACTTTTATTCTGAAGGCAAGATCCGAAAACCAAATGTCTTATTGTGGATACGGAATCTCTAATGTTGCCAGCATTACGCTACTATGAAGAGCTCCTGTACAAGACGGGGGTTTTGCACGCAAAACATGTGGACGTTCCACATAACTACACGTCACCATTACTATGATTTATGTTGCAGCTGGGTAACGTAGTCCGAAAAAACTAATGACGTACATTCACCATGAACTGGAGTCTGGGTTTAGTTTACGGTCAAAATCAGTAGTATAGTTAGAAATCGGCTTACAATTAGGGTTAGTGTCAAGTGTAGGCATTAAGGTTTATTTGTGGTCAATTAATAAGTGCAATTAGTAAGTGGATGTATAAATCAGTTGCCTTCAGGCTCTTTTATAATGTAAACCACGCCCACTCTATTTGACACTATTTGCTTTTTAATACACCCCAGATTGCATCAAACTGTATCTACGTTTTGCCAATTGTGCAACCGTAAACCCTACCCACTCTGAACCACCAGATTCTGTTACAAAACGACACCGTTTTATTAAGTTCAAAACAGTTGACAACTGAACAAAATAAAATAAATAAATTATGACCCTTCTTGATGCATAAATATTTTATTCATTTGTGACAATAACATTTCTTTTGAGTTCTACACGTATGTACATTTTGTTAAAACAGGATTGTTTAAAAAGACGTAAAAACTGTTTTGGGTGTGCCCAAACAATTTGTTTCAACCACAATACACAAAAAATGATTGAAATCTTGAAAACTTCATGAAAATGAACAGGTTACTGAAAAGTTGCATACAGGCTTATATAGGATGAAATTAATAAATTCAAGAACAATAAATATATTTTACTTTTAATGAATGAAATCACTTTGAAAACAAAACACAGAAAAAATTATAGAGGACCATCATCATTTACAAAACAAAACAAAATAGTTAACTAACTTTTTGTAAGCATATGTTAATTAGGATAGTGTGGCCTATCAGTGTGTAATTTATGTGTGTTGGCTTTCTGTTTCCTCTTTGCTGTTTTCAGAGGACTCTGGTGTAATGAAGCATCCTGAGTCTCTAGGACAGTCACTCTTCTCTTCCTTCAGGCTTTGTGAAGAGGCCTCTTCACTATCCATTACATCATCGCCTGCAAATAAAAGTATTGGTCAAACACATGTTCTATATTATGTTATGTAGGATATTTTTGTGGATGCTTTTGGCAGAAGATAACTGTGATCCAAATCAAATCCTAAAGCTCTCTGGTTAGATCCTTAGACACCCTCAGACCATTTAAATGATGTTGGGTTTTCCCATTTTCACACCATCCTTATTGAGTTAAGCTTGATTAAATTACTAGATCCCTCTCTGGCTGGTAATGTCTGCCAGTGTTAGTCAATAGCCAGTGAAAATATGTTGTTCAGCCAGGGAAGCAGTGCCATCTGTTTGTTCTCAAACTAGCCAAAGCACACATGTATGACCTTGACTTTAATGTGTTAAGTTGAGACATAAACACTAAATAACTCTTATGCCTGATTAACAAAATGGCTACAATTGTTAATTCCTAAATCCAGATGGAGACCAATTATCTGTTTCATTGCCATGCTGTATTTTACAGACAAAGGACTGGATTTCAAAATAACATTGTGCCACATTTTAGGTAGTTTATCTCTGACGGTAGTCAACTCTGTAGGATGCAGACACAGATTTAAAAATGTTTTCCCTTGGAGATATGCTTGAACACAAAATCGAACACATATTGTTGAAAAATATTTAGACGTTCCCTTGCTCAACTTCATTGGGACTAGGATGTTCTATCTGAAATTTGGTTAAAATTGGTATTAGGTATTCCTTTATGTAAACATGCATGTATATCTTGCGTCTTTAGGCACAATCTTTTGAAACCCATTATAAACTACTAAACAATGGACGTAATGATAACTATTGAATCCATGGTCAATTCATTAGTTGGTTAGTCTTGTGTTTATTTTATATTTGTTGCTGTTATTGTTAGTTTGTGTGTAATTATGCTGGCTGGGCTTATTGCAACAAATATGACAATCAAATAAAAATTGTATATATAGTTATATTTCAGTGATATCAAATTGGTAACCAAAACAGCATTCTTTCATCTGAAAAATATATCCAGAATCAAAAGGTGCTAATTGGGTTATGATAGAATAATTCACTACAAAACCATTTTAAAATATGGGATGAAATCTGACATTCAACACCTTAGAGCTATGCTCAGTGCAGTTACAAATAACTTTCTAATCCCAGATCCTTATACTATGTCTGTAATACAACTGGCCAGTTATCTTTGCATTATTGGAAACACAACTGACCCACAAAGCAGTGTGGTTTTGCTACTCACTCTCTCTATATATGCAGTCAGCAGCAGCCAATAGCCTGCCTCTGTGTTCCGGATTTGCCACGTTCAGCTCTATCAAGTGTTTCTCCTTCAGGTGCTTCAGGTCCTCTACGGTCTGGTAACCGTTGAGCAGTAGTGCAGATGCGTACTCCTGGAATTAACAAAACAAGTACCATTGTCAATGTGTAACTATGTCATTGTCTTTGACATCCCTTCATAGAATCCAGGGCTTTAGATGATGGTATTACTATTGCTGTCAAACAATTAAAATAATTAATTGCGATAAATTGCAATAAACGTCTATAGTGATTAATTGCAAGTGTTCAAATGGGTCCTTAATTTAAAAAAAATCTGTTTAAAAAGCAGTGCATTGTTAAATATATTATTTTACTGATGGACATTCCTTTATTTTAAATTAAAGGTGATGGTCAATTAAAACAGGGTATGTCATGGCCCTTAAATGCCTACCCTCAAATTATGACAATGACTGGCAGAATCTATTGGTATCCAAAATAGGGCCACAACCAAGTACGTGTCTTTATTAAATTATTTCCAAATACATTAGGTAGGTTACTAAAATAGGCAAAGGCATAATGTAGGCAAGGTAGGCAGAGATTTATTTCCACAAACATTAATCAGGATCAGATGGATGTTATAATGTTTTAGAGATTCTAATATGGTTTAGTGGAAATGCGACTGGCTGGCGACAAAATTAAAGTCTAGTTTAGACTAGCAACAGCATGAAATAACTTTCCTTGCTAAAAGCAAGGTTAACAGCTGGATTCGTGGACACAGCATCTTGGGATCCGTTTGAGAGAAGGGTGGAGGGGAGCAACACTCCCTGGCGTAGCTATTAGGGGTGCAGGGGGTGCAGCTGCACCAACATTTTTCTTGTAGATATTCCAATTACCAACTATGAACAACGCAGACTGTTTTCTAACATATGAGTACTAACATGCTGTTACTCCCCGTTCACACTTGAACGGCATGCGGTCGTTTAAAGCGTAAGCGTTCCATTTAACAGCAGTATTCACGGACAAGTGGCGAGTGAACACGATTCACAAAATGAATGCGTGGGCTACTCTGCTCTAGTTAATGTGATGCACTCCGGACCACTCCAGCACAAATCAAGAGCCAAATAAAGTTACCCGTATACTGTTGCAAATGAATAAGTGACAGCTCCGGCTCAAGTCAAGCGCTAACTATGGTTCTGAAGCTCAAAAAAAGTAAAAAGCGCTAACGGCGACAAAGAAAAGTAACATGTTAAGCATTTCTAAGGAATCGCAAGCGTTAGTTTTGGCATCCCAAGTTAATACATATTATTGTTGTTTTTGAGAGTGTTGTAGAGACAATACAGTTCTCTAAATTGCATCTGGTGTTGTGGTTTTAACAGGTCAGACCACCCACCTCTAAGTGAAGGCGCTCTAGTAGTTCCTGTAGTGTTTTTGGTCGTGGTCTCTTGCTCATCCTCTGAGGTCTGATTGGCACCACCTCTTCCTCTTCCTCTGTGTCTTTCTCCATAAGCACGTCAACGTAGATGAACTTGAAATTGCCCACCTTGTTGTTCAGCAACCCAGTCCATATCCCCATAGGAGGCTTGCTGATGATGTTTATAATGTCTCCAACCTGGCAATGAACAGAACTGATGAGACTCACAAACATGAATTCCTAGAATATATTTTACAAATATCTATCCAAAAGTTTCACATTAGCCCAATCCAAAAGCCTTAGGTTGTGAATACCTTCAGTTTGAGAGAGTCAGTGTCGTATGGACTGGGAACAAAGTCTGTGTGGACCCGCGCTCTGCCGCAGAAGTGTCCGTTGTAGGAGCGATCCTCCTCCAGTCTCAGGCTGTCTCTGGCACCAGAGCCGTCTGATACGCTGGCCACACCACCTGAACCAGCGGGGAATAAAGTATCTCAGTATGATTGCACTGAACGGATATAACCATAGACCAACAGGTGTGTGTTCCTGTATCATCATTATGTATAACATCTCATCCTTCATCATCATGCAATTACTTTTATTACAAGAGGTTAGAGCTTGTTTTGAAATCCCTGTGAGAGGACTTACTGGAAGAGCTCTGTCCGCTGTAGAGGCTCTCCAGGGAGTTGCTGGTCTTTTCAGAGCCTTTTTCCAAAGGACAGCTTTCTGTTTCCCCTTGTCGATCTCTGTCAGTTTCCTCACCCTGCACAGAAAAATACGAGTTAGAGCAGCCATTGTTTGAGTCAGTCAAATTTGCTCTGCTGTAAGCTATTTTGTCACTAAATTTTCATACCGATTAAGACTGGCTTGGCTAAATCTCTTATGACATTGACAGATGTCAAAGTGTTGCGTTTGAGGATGTGGTTTAGTAATTTAGAGAGAAAACGTGCAATCATCTACAAAGCCTTTAGATGTTCTGATAGCGTAATGCTGAATACAAAGTACTATAAGTACTGCGCAGAATAAGGAGGCAGCATAGTGTGACTCACAGTTTCCGCATAGAAGGCTTTGGAGTTCTTCTTGCCCATCTTCTTGCGCATCGTCAGGGAGATGGCCTTCATCTTCTTCCCCAGGCTGCCTTGTTTGGTCTGATCACAAATGTCACATTCAGACTCCTCGGCCACCGCTGTTCCATTTTCCTCCAGTCTGGCTGGTGATTGTTGATGTCTGATGGCCTCAAAGCGCCCAAAGCTGGTGGAGCGCTGTAGTACAAGAGGACAGCTTTACCATGTATGCACCACATTGGCAGCCCAGCCGCTTTCAAGAGTCACAGAATCAGAATTAGTAAGTACATACGATATCGGGTCAGTCAGGAAGAGTTTTCGGGCTCACACCTTACCCATATCCTTTTTGTTTCTGATCGTTTCCTTTCATATCGCTTTTCACATTATGCCCCCTGTGATACAAATTGAGATTGGGGATCTCAATTTACAGTACATAATATCATTAAAATATTCAGAGAATCTGGGTGAAATCTCTGTATGCATGGGACAAGGCTGAAAACCGATATTGGATGGACATGAACTTTAGGCCCTCTGGCAGCACTGCATTAAAAACAGACACAATTCTGTAGTGGACATCATTGCATGGGAACACTTAAAAAATATGTCTGTGTCTGTGAACACAGTACGTCACTGCACCCATAAATGCAAGTTAAATCTCTACCATGCAAAGATGAAATATATATAAACCAGATCCCAAACTGCTGCTGCCTTCTCTGGACCCAAGCTCATTTAAGATTGACTGAGGTGAGGTGGAAAACTGTCCAGTAGTCTGACAAATCAACATTTTAAATTATTTTGGGGATCATGAATATGGTTTGACAGTGCCAAACCACATTTAGCACATTTTACAACAGCATGGCTCTGTACTTAAAGAGTTTGGATTCTAAACTGGCCTGCCTGTAGTACAGACCGGTCTTCCACTGAAAAAATATGACAAAGGAGACCCTGAAATGTTGAGCAGCTACAATCCTATACAAAGTTAGAATAGAAAAACATTTCACTTTCAAAACTTCAGCAATTTATCTACTCAGTTCCCAAACGCTTACAGAGTATTGTTAAAGAGAAGAGGCGATGCAAAACAGTGGTAAACACGCCCCTGTCCCAACTTTTTGGAAATACGGTTGTACTTGTTAGTCTTGATCAACAATAATTTCTGGGCTGGTCACACAAGGTCACTTGATGTGTCATATTTTCACTGTTTTTTATGATGTATGATGTACCTGAAGTTGTAAAAAAGGTAAAAAGAAAAGTGCACAGCTGTGTTCGTCTGTCATCACTAGTTTAGTGAAGTTCCTAACTATGACCTAGATGACCAAGTAAAGGGAGTTCATAACTAATCAGTGGTAAGTGGGGGAAAAAATTAAGAATGAATTAAGATCAATTAAGGTCACTGGTTAGTTATGAACTCCCTTTACCTGGGGATTTATGTCTTGATTGGGAAACCCAAATGCGAGTGCTTTTACTCTGTATTTGTACACATCTGTGTGTCTGTGAGTCACAGTAAATAGATTATACAGTGGTTGCATGACTGACCGTTGTGGTCAATATACAGGCACGTTTGTTGTGCCCTGTCAAAAACCTTCCATTATTTTAATACACATTTTAACATTTTTATTAAATTAGTTCTAATCTTTCCAAATCCTGACATCTCCACATCAGATCACCAATTATATAAATCCAAATAACGACATAAATCCCTGTAAATCCAAATGAAAAACCTAGAGCAGTGGCATAGTTTGATCCAGATTTTCAGTGAAAAAAACTCTGCTTCTCGAACTTTCACCACTTTGCTTTCCAATAAGACATTCTCTGACCTGAGTGACCCTTTGAGCACACAGACCATCTCACACCTCAACAACATCACTTGAATCTGCTGCAGTTCTACACAGATGCCCACCTTGTTTCAAGTGATCATCAGTCAATGATATAGATTGTTTTAATCAACATTTGGTAATGGCTATTGTCATATATGTGCTCTATATATGTATCAGTTACACATAATTTGAATTTTTAATTTTTTTTATTTCCACCTACCTTTGGTTTACTACTCTTTACTTTGTCTGAAACATTTGAGGCCGTTCTCTGTAGCATTTTGTGTTGATCTTGGGTTGCTTTTGGATTTCGGTCAATTGAAATGTTAAAACTCCTGTCTGTACCCTGAAAACTCTGTGATAACCAGTGTAAGAGTCAACTGCACTCTGTAACCCAGCTCGAATGCTTAACTTCCTCATAGGACAGGATGTGACATGTGAGGCAATCAACATTCTGTCCATTAGCATGTATCACTTTCAGAAGTGGAAAATACATTCTGCTAAATGAGCACTTTGTGGTCTGCCTGGCATTGTCATTTCTAGTATCACTGTGATGAGAGTCTGGAAAGTATAATACTTGCGTAACCCAGTTAAGTCTTCTATTTGGGGCTGGACTAGATTCAAAACAGATCTGAATGGCATCGCACTAGCTAATGTATATTTCTGATAAAATCACATATTTCCTTTATGTGTAACAAGTTATCTATGAACCAATTCCATTTTTATATTAGGGATATGCAAGTAGATTACATTCACTGACATTGTAAACAAGACCTTAGGCAATTTCATCACTGTCATTTGAGTTCATTCCCCCTAAAAGTTATGTTACACTAAACATTTCAATAAAAAGTATTGTGGCTAAATGTCAAAATCTGAATGATTTCAGGAAGTGATGAAGCTATACGACAGGAAAAGCTGAAGGTGGCAATTTTCTGATGTCGAAACAGTTTCCTGTTTATTCTCTCTACTCAGCATGGACCTAAATCAGCTCTTAATTACCTACTTGATAACACATTTGACATGACATTTTACTCACTGCCACATTAAATAAGACATGCTGGCATAAGTTTTAAAATGCTATATAAATGACTATTCTCAGATTTCTGCTGCCCATTCAATTCAATAGGACAGTACATTTCATTAATAATGTGGTCTATAGCCTTTAAATCAAGCTTGTATGTGAGTTATTATCTTTCAGTGTGCTGTCCCATTATGTCATCTTTGAAGTGAAATGTTTAAAATCATTAATTATTTCCATAATTATTGTCCTTTTAGAGACCAAAGACAAGCAAACTAACAGTCAACAATTTTGAGTTGAAGTTTAGTATATGTATCTATTTGTATGTCATGTCCTTCTACGTCCACATGTACTGTACAACAAGAACATGGAGTTAAAGAGAGAGATTAAATGCAATATTTACATTGCAAAAATTGCAATCGACCGAAGAAAAAAAAAAAAAAGGCTACAGACAATAACATAGCCTGATACAACAGTGCTAGCAATCAGGCAAGCTTGTCTCAATCCAGGATTACATTTACTAATCTATTTCTTCAGACCCTCCAGACTGACCCCTGGAAATACTCAATTGTTCTCTTGTGAGGAGGCTTAGTTTTGTTCTGAAATGTTCCATGCTATGAAGTTTGTAAACGAGTCCTACTTGAAGTCATTAGAGGGCAGCATACAGTAGAAATTTACCTGCAGTAGTCCTATACACATTTAGATTGATTATAAACGAAACACCTAAACTCTCCTTGAAACATTAAATCATATATTTATTTATTTATTTATTTTAATTGCTGCTGTTGACAAATACAGAATAGTCATGCTCTGTTCTATTTTCTAACCATTCTTATTAGTAATCGAATATTTAGCCATGTTAACTAGTGAGAAACACAAAACATTTGTCAGAATAATAGTGTCGCATTTTGCATTCAATGGCCTAAAACCAATAGGTGGTGATCCCTCTTTAGGAATCAAAGAAGATGATAACTCTGTAGGAGGCTGTGCAATCACAACATTGGAGTAATCTGAAATAATCTGCACCAAAGTCACGCGAACTGCAAACAACAGATTTGCCTCAGCATTTAGAGCACGTGCTGACAGAATTTATCATTTACATTTAAAAATACCTCAACAGCCAAATATTTACTGGTGTTCTGTTTTTCCCAAAACCATATTTTTTATGGGATCAAATCAAATGTAAAACAAACATCTATTTTAGGGTAGGGTACAGACAATCATGCTGTTTTTTAGTCCTTAACTTACATTGGGGTCGCTGAGGTCAACATCAGTGACAGAGCGGGAGACACCCTGGAGCAAGGTGTTTTGTTTCAGTCTCCCGTCATGGGTTGGCCCTTTGTGCTTTTCCTGGTCCTTGGTTCGGGGCAGGGTGTAGTCATTGGCATAGACGCGGTACTCTGTCAGGGGCCTGTGGCAGATATGGTAGGACGTCCCCCAGGACGGAGTGCTCTCAGCCGGATTACTCCAGCGCTGATTCCTGGCCGGAGCCCCAGGCCCAGTGCTGAGCTCCATGGCCCCTTGGGCTGGGGAGGCATTCTCTTGAGCTGACAGTTGGACAGACTCACAACCAGGAGCTGTCCTCCGGACCACATCCAGATATGGTCCCTCAATTACAGGGACGGGCTCTGCTGGGTGGTGCCCTGACAAGACCAGAATGTAAAACGTCAGACAAATACAGAAAGCAATCTCAACTGTACAGGACACTTACATGTGGTCATGGTTCGCCACGTGGTTACTTGGTGTCAGTGACCGAGGAGACCTACCTTGAATGTCATTGCTATCGGCAGATGTACTGAGTTCCTTGTGTCGTGTGGTGTCCATATTTCTCTTGGATTCTTTTCCATTTTTTGCACACCCCTTTTTCCCAGGTTTCTGACTCCCAGACTTCTGATTCCTTTTGATGGTCCCTTTGGGCTCTGCCACTTCTCCGTTGGCATGGACAATCTGGGGTGGGACAAACTGTATAGTTTTAGGAGGTTTTCTTAGCCATGGTCGAAAAGCTCAATCACGGTATTGGAGGGGGTCGTTCTTTGCCAACTGGTATGACCGTCTAGCTGGACATGGGCACAGACACCCACACATACATGCCACGCCTCCAAGTCTCATCACGCCTCCTTTGAAAGGATGAACTGTGATGTTTACACATGAATGCGCACATTTCATTGTGACGTCACAGGAATTAGTGAAAGTATGTAATTCTCCAGCGTCACGCCAACCCCTCTCCCTCTTTGCCATGTGGCCCAGAGATTAATAGGGAGTAGTGGTACCCCTCTGCTATCTGAGCCATCTGTATAGTATTAAAACACAATCAGCATTTGTGTTAAGTGATTGGCAGGCTCTTGTCTGACTGCCATGCCACTGAAAGACGGTCAGATTCCGGACTGGGCACAGGATGGTTGGGGGGATTGGATTCTCTGTTACTCACCAGGTCTCTCTGCCTGCTATTGGGCCGATTTGGGTTCTGAGCCCACCCCTCGTAACTCACCACCTACAGGAAATATCACAAATAGATAATTTCATCAATCAAATCAACTTGTTATCAATTCAATAAGAATACAGATATGTAAGTTAGAAATGAATTATTTAAGGTTATGGTACTGGAAAATGCAGGGCAGGTCTTTTTTCTAACCGGATTTGGTGGTATTGGGGGGGTTGGTGGCTTTTCATTCGTCTTGGACTTGTGTCCTCTTCCACCTTTGGCCTGGATCTCAGTTCTGACCATCTCTGAGCAACAGAACCACAGAATCAGAAGATCCCTAAACACATAACCCTTCATGACCATAATGTGCCTGAATGGCACTGTGAGACGTTCATTTTGAAAGATTATATGAATCCATTCATTGTCCCTTTCGGTACTAGGTCCTATAGCTTTCCTCTCCAGCCTAAAATGAAGACACCTTATTCTAATAATTAGCTGCTTAACAGGAAATGAACTGGCTAAAATCAGATTATTCACAACTGGGGTTTGAGAGAAAAACTACAGGACAGCACACTGACTGATCCCCCACCACCTTCTCATTGACTGAGGCACACTGACTGATCCCCTAACACCTTCTCATTGACTGAGGCACACTGATTGATCACCCACCACCTTCTCACTGACTGAGGCACACTCACTGATCCCCTAACACCTTCTCATTGACTGAGGCACACTGACTGATCCCCTAACACCTTCTCATTGACTGAGGCACACTGACTGATCACCCTAACACCTTCTCATTGACTGAGGCACACTGACTGATCACCCTTACACCTTCTCATTGACTGAGGCACACTCACTGATCCCCTAACACCATCTCATTGACTGAGGCACACTGACTGATCCCCTAACACCTTCTCATTGACTGAGGCACACTGACTGATGGCCCATGCTTGGTGTTGCCCCACAGTAGCGCCACACTAACACCCTCCTGGCACTTCAAAAATCCATGGCCTGACAGCCAAGTGTTAGGACAAGCTCCAGTCTGCACAACCCTGTCCCTAAGAGGGAATTAGGTGCAATTGATTCGCTTCAGACACTTAACTCTCCATTGAAAAACTGGGGTCAACACTCCAGTGACTGCAGGACCAAGGCTATATACCATGTGGCGGCTGGCCTGTATGATCAGCAAAACCCCAGCATCCCCAGACAGTTTACCTTCATTTTGACTGTTCTTAATGTGCACTAAATCTAAATCTTCTTCTGGAGGGACTTTGGTAGGCAGCCACAGAGTCGTATCAGCACAGGAGTGATCTGTGCAAAGAGAAACCATTAAGGGTTTATTTGGTTGACCAAGGTCAGCGCAGGCCACAATGAAAACAAAACAGAGGCTTCTACTCGCTGGCCCTGGTGCACATTGCCAAGTAGGTTACCACGGCTGGCATTAAGAATTTAAGCCTTGCTCACCAATTGCCTTTTTTAATGTACCCTCCAAAAAGGTGGATTTTTTTTTTTTTTTTACTTCAACGAGACAGACAAAATACTGTCTGTGGCGGACTTTCACATCAATCACCACTGATATATTCTACACAAAAAAAATCTTACTACAGTATGTGCATTGCTCATGTTTGACATCAGATACATTTATACAGGCTGAGTGATGATGAACTGCAATTACAGCAATTCTCTAATATTTTCAAAGGTAAGTCATTTAGCAGATTCATTCATCTATAAGCATTTAAGGTTGACTGTACTGATGAAGGATACATCAACAAAATTGTCACCATACCTGTTCAGAGGTTTGATCTAGAAACCTTTCCAATACTGTCCAGATGCCCTAACAGTGGGTTTCCTGGTAACCCTAATGCGAATCATCTTTAGATTTTTCAATGTACACAAGCATAATGCAGCCTTTCGATATACATACCTAATGTCACATTTTCCGATGCTGATTTTGGTAAATGTTTTCTGAAACAAATGGGCAGAAACATGGGCAGAAAGATTTTGGATTTAAACCACAGACTAACATTTCAATAATATGACCCTGAGGTACAACACACTAAAGTCAGCAATTTCCAGGGATCTTTACATTAGATGACTCCATTTAAGGCAATGTTTAAATCGCAAAAACACTTGGTGTGACCCAAATTGAATTTCACTGATCTTGCTGCATAAAAAAAAGCAATGTGTAGAAGTGAAAGACAATATCCAACGGCTGTCAATACACAAAATAGCAATTGTGGTTCAATATTTCGACAATATTTTTAGTTTACAGATTGCTCCTTAGCCAAGTGTTGCTTTTGTAAAAACATCAATAACAAAAGCCAGAGGTACTGGCTAAGTCCTGTACAGTAAGTGGATGTGCTTGAATCCACGTACACAAGTGACAAACACTAAGCTCTCTGCTTCCTTGGCAACAAATGTGGCATGGGGCCCCTCTTCATCTCATTATTTAAATTGGTTTGAGACACATATGAATTTCCCATGTGCAGATGATGTCCTTAGCTGTGGGGACGTCCCCGTACTCTCAGGAGGTTGTGTCCCCTGTTTGCTGGGATTTTCCTGTGCGTAATTGCTTTGGATTGTGATGTTAATTCCATACCAATTGTTTGCTTAAGAGAGCATTGTATAAATAGACAGATGCTTGGGGGTTTACAGTGGGAAATCTAAATAGGGGCAGAAAGGCAGGAAGCTTGGTCAAGAGCTGCGACTTAAAGTATTATCTCTTGGGAAGACAAACGCCTTTGCAGCCATTTTACTTAATGGACTGGTTGACATTGGGATGAACTCAGGGCTACTGCCCATTCACTAAGCACACTCAAATCGATAAACATAAACTAACCTTCTTTTCTTCTTTTTGGTGTTGTTCTGTACTTGGGAGATCTCCTGTAACCAAAAAATAGCATAATACATTTTCTAAATCTATAGTCTGGTAATGGAAAGAGTCACCATATCACAAAAAGGTTTGCATGGATCTGACCCACATCTTGGTTATTAAGTCCATACAATTTTAACACAGCAGAATGAATTGTAGAATGATAATTATAACTTTAGGACCAGCTGTCAATAAATTGTTTCATTATCAAATTTCATAATCAGCTTTATTGTTGGCAGACCACAAGTATTAACTCCTGTGAGGACAGACCCCAGAAGAGTTAACATGAATTTGTCCAGATGGCTACCTTGTATAGATGACATGGCATTATATAAATAACACATTATGAAGAATACCATTTCCTGCCATGGGTGCACATATCAGAAAGAATGTCAGATCCACAAGAGTACAAAGTGTGTTTTGGTGTGTGTTTTCAAAGACATTTGCCTATGTACATGTTTGTGTGCTTGTGTTTGTGCACATAAAATGTGTAAGTGCGTGTGTGTAATCACCATGGAGATTGATCTTCCTGAGCCAGTCCACTTGGGGTTTTGGTCCAGCAGAACAGCCGGGCTACAGGAACGGCTACAGGAGCGGCTGGAGGAACGGCTGGGAATTGTGTAGACCGGGGTATCGCAGGAATCCTGTACAGCCTCATACAGACTGTCCATAGAGCCCTCCTGGTTGTGCAAACACATACAACCAGGATTTACACTTCTACTAAAAGGGTTGATAAGGTTTGATATGCTAAATCAACAATAGTACCATCTCCTGAGTGGATTCATTCCTAGAACACATTAATCTGACAGCAGTACCTGACCTGATTCTTGATCCATTCCATCTGGATCACTATTATCTACTGTTGTGTATTTTTCATAAGATCCAGATGTACCAAGTGATGGTTGATAAAAAACAAACCACAATGCTACAATCACACGTCTTCAGATTGCTGGTCTTGGATCAGTTTCAAGTTTGTCAATAATCCTGAACTGTGTATAACATCCTCAACATCTGCCCTAGGGGAGGAATTGGTACAGCTGGCCAGTCCTCTAGTACTGTTGTGCATGTTGTTATTTACTGTCTATGAATTCATAGACAATGCCCCATAACATTGTATGCACAATTGTAGCATCATTATACTTGAAGACATATTTCCACATGCAACCATAAACACACATCAAAAACAAAATTGTCTAAAGACTACAATAGCACTTTTAAAATGACATTTTATAGACCTACGCAATCCAGCAAAAGACATGCGAGTGGAAGAAAGCCCCAGAGGAATCTTAGTTCTTTTGTCTCATTGGGCTTTAATCCACCAAAAAGTAAATCCATGCCTCTCACCCTGCTTTATGTACAGTACATCTACAAACATATAGAAGCTGCTCTTAAAAAAACACTTCTGAGAAGAGAGAAGCAGTATAATTTAAAAAAGTATTTCTCACCAGAGAGAAGCAGAAGAGGTTCATCTTTGCAGAGAAGAGACTCTATGCCACCGTCTGGAGCTGATGAGAGTGTCGTGGGCTGTACAGGGAGAGTTGTTCCCTAGAGACTCTCCGACAGAGACACTCCAACCCGCCACTATTACTAGGGCAGCCTGACTGCCTGCTGTCTGCTCAGATTAATACCACATGAAATCCCTCACATAATCCAATAGATGGAGGGACCATTACTCCACTAGACCAGAGGGATCTCACTCAACGAAAGCCCCTCACTGGAATGCTAGATGCAGCCATGGGCTGAATGGAACTCACTGTTTGTTCTGGGGATGTTTTCATACAGCAGGTTATTTCAGTAGATATAATTCTGGTGACAGGTCATTGAATTTATTGGGTTTTTTTCCATATCATGTAAGCTGTTGTTTCCACTATAGATATGTTAGGGGTGGATAGCTTTGGTACATATTTCAGAAACAAAGTTCTTTCATCTTCTGTTACCATATTAATGGTAACGAATTTCGTAATTTTACTCAAAAGGCTTGTGCTCGTTTGACCGGGACCTCCTGAACATTTACAATTCAGTACTGACTTGATTGTCTTTAGGATCAGTTTTGAATGATCAGGTCTATCAATCATATTTACATTTAAGTAAATTAGCAAAAGCTCTTATTAAGAATGACTAACAGATAGTGGGGGCATACATGTTCATCCTTTTTGGAGATGTTATTCATATTTGTAAAGTATTCATTTCCCTTTTTTCTATGATGAACAGAAAATCATTCATTCAACAGAAATACTGCATGGATAAGCCGATTTTAGAAAACCTATTTAAAACAACCAACTTCAGAGAAATACTGGAAAGCTCTTAGTTCAATTGATTTTTAATGCGGAGTCCCTTCCTTTATTCAACTTGGTATATGTAAAAACAATGTTTAAACAATTTCAGTATGCTTCTATTTTCATAAATGCATTATAAATAAAACCACAGCTCACTTTTCCACAAGGAAATACAACATTGTTTGTTTTAAAGCTAAATGGAAAGGGGACGTTATTTCAAACAGAAGGGAATATGTAAACAAATCAGCCACAAGTGGGTGTAGTACTGTATATGGCCAAAACATCACAACTACAGCCACATCTGAGGCCTGGATAAAGTTTTGTGAAAAACACTTACAATGCTACTGCTTAGGCCCCAAATTTAATTTAGGCATTTATGGACACAGCTCACTCAGTTAACTAGATTAGTACCAATCACTGTTGAACAATAAACATTTACACAGCAGGGCCATTTTAATATCTCTTGACCTGTTCAGAATCAGAATTAAAGAATTATTGCCAAGCAAGTTTCACAACAAACAAGGAATTTGTTCTGGTCGTTGGTGCAACAATTTATACTAAAGAAATTAGGGAAATAAAAGAAATATGAACGGTAGACTGAGCATAAATATTTTAGACTGTGCATTAATAAATTACAAAAAAACATGTGAGGTGCAAGATTTTGTCCAGATGAGGGTTGTGTGTGTGTATGTGGGGAGGGGTTGTAGGTTTGACAGGCTTACGAAAGTTGGCAAACATGCTCAGGGATTTGACCAAATTTGGAAGAAGCTTGGGTGAATGATGAGTGTTGCCACAGTGATCCTTTTTTACTAAATGATTGTCTACGGTTGCCTTGTTCTTTGTTATAATGGAACAGTTTGGTTTATCGTAAAGCCTGCTAAGTAACAATGTCTTCAGTGATATGAAATAAAATAAAACGTGCTGTACGCTGCTTGCTGTTACCTACCTGGCTACCTGCCACATTTTTTCGAATTGAATCTATATTAACTAATTGGTTAAATTCTATTGTAAGAGTTTACTAACGCATTATTTTTATATATTGACTTTTTATCTAACTTTTCTACACCGAGAATTTATTTGGACATAATAAACAAAACTACTTTCCCCTGAACACCCGAAACTAAGTACCATTATTATGCCTTATCATAGTCATTGTTGTATCTCCAACACTGAGAACTATCGTCTTCAGGTAAAGATATCAGAGGCTCGGCTTTAGATGCAAATGTCAAGCAAGTATTATTTTCGTGTAGAAATCGAAAAAAATGCGTCTGTGTCACCAGGAAGTAACGTTAGTGTTGTTACCCCCGCACAGCTACTGCAGCCGGGCAATACAAATGCAGTCGACCAGTTAACCCTGTGTCGCTGCAAGAGCCGACTGAGATTGACAACAGGTTTTCCACAATGGAGTCGGAGTCAAGGCCCGAGCCAATAGACATTGTAGACCAAACATTTTCCCCTTAAATCCTGGAATATCGGATCATTGTGTTATTAACTTTACCGTTAAAACAAGAAATACACTTTCTCCGCAAACAATGAGTTTCAAAAGTCGTACGATAAATTCTCGGACAACAAATATATTTCTTTATATTCTAAGCTCGCTCATCAGTGATTAAATACATCGGCAAACGATCTAATCTAGGATCTAAACTGAGCAAAATAATTTAGATACGGTTGCACCACTACAAATAAAGGCACTCACATCTGCTCGACCAGATTATTTCTCCAACCCGATTGAGGTGAAGAAAAACAACCCCAAATATCTCTTTGATAGAGCTGCAAAGTTAACAAAAAAGCAACGCTCAAAAAGTGAAGTGGGTCTTCACTTTAGCTGTAACGAATACATTTACTTATTTGGTGAAAAGATCATCTCCATTAGAAAACATATAACTCACTCCTTAAATATTTCTATTCCCCAAAATCTCAGTTGTCCTGAGAATGACCTGAACCTCCATGACCAGGCGTCAATGGGGACACAAACATTTTTTGATCCCGTATCGCTCGACACATTCACAAATGTTGTAATAAGTTCCAAATCCACAAATTGTCAGCTAGACCCGATTCCCCAAAAATATTTAAGGAGCTATTTCCGGTGCTAAGTCAGCCAATGCTGAACATAATAAATTGCAATGAAAAAAGAAAATGCAGAAAAACAATTCCATGCTTTTGTTACTTCTAGATTAGATTACTGCAATGCTCTTCATTCCGGTTACCCTGATAAATCAATTAATAAACCTCAATTACTGCTGCACATGGCTGCTAGAATCCTAACTAGAACAAAAAAATGTAAACACATTGCTCAAGTACTAGCCTCTTTACACTGTCTGCATGTTAGGATTAGGGCTGATTTTAAGGTTTTATTGTTAACCTATAAATCAATACATGGACTTGCTCCTACTTACCTTGCTGAAATTATCCAGCCATACATACCTACACGTAACCTTAGATCGCAAGATGCGGGCCTTTTAACTGTAGCATTAATTTCCAAACAAACAGCCAGGGGCAGGGCCTTCTCTCATAGAGATCCACTACTGTGGAATGATTTGTCAATTAAGGTTAGAAATGCAAACTCAGTGCAAACTTTCAAGTGTCTACTAAAGACTAATCTCTTCAGCCTGGTATATGATTAAGTGTAGTCTGGCCCAGGGGAGTGAAGTTGGCCAGAAAGGCTTGATACTGTCCACCCTTGCTGTCTTGCCAGGAGAGCTTGCATCGCCATTGGGATGCCCTCCTTCCAGTGCCATTCGGGAGTGGAGTCACTGGCTTCTTGTTGTCTCTCTGTTGCACACTGATGCAATTGGGCTGTACTCTGCTGGCAATACTCAGCCCTCATTCAGGTGGGTTGTGGTTGGTGGGTGTTCTTTGGGTTGATGCTTGGCAATGTGGGTGGATTGATCTCCCACATGTTGGGCCCTGTGTGGGGCCTCCTCCGGATTGGAGGACAGGAGGTCTTGGCCCACACCTGCAGAGTACGACGCTTGACCCGTTGCTGTCCCTGTCCAAACTACTCCTGGTTGTGTTATTATTACAATTTGGACTCTTAATATGGTCACCCCTCTGAGCCTGGTTCCTCTCTAGGTTTCTTCCTAAATTCCAGCCCTCCTAGGGAGTTTTTCCTAGCCACTGAAATTCAACACTACTGTTGTTTGCTCCTTGGGGTTTTGTAAAAGCACTTTGTGACACCTGCTGATGTAAAGGGCTTTATAAAATTCATTTGATTTGATTTTTGATTTTAACTAATTGTTGAAATGTGATTAGCTTCTGTCCCCCAAATAGAACAAATATAAACACAATCACTAATTTATTAATGAGCTCACATGTTCTTTCATGACATCCATTCTTTTACATCGTACTATATTTTACTATGCACAATATCACATTGGTTTCAGTGTTTCTGTAAATCTGTTCTACCTTATCTTTAAAACCATACGTTTATGATGATTGAATGAAAGTATCTTTACAAGATGTGTAAGGGGGTGAATGTTAGAACATTCCTAGCACCTACAAATCTCTAACATCTGAATCTAAAACCTCGCTTTATGTGATTTTGTTTTAATCCATGAACACATTTAAATATTCTGCAGACCAACATCTATTTTTGACAGCTTCCTCATTTCTCTAAAAAAATGCACACTTACGGTCATTCTTATTAAAAAAAAAAAAAAAGCACAAACTTCACCATGATCAAGTCTTTATTTTTAAAAGAAAAGTGGTGTCGAGCTGCCAGGTGAGTGGTCTTCATAACTCCCCCTCAAAGGAGGGATTTAGATAATCCTGCTGCCCAGATGCATAGGCACGCAGCATCACACAATTGTCAGTCTGGCGACCCAGATACCAGCTTGAACCACCATAACCCACTCAGGAGCATCAGGAGAATGAAAAGATTAGGAGAGGCTACACTATCTGCCTGGGGTACCTCTTAGTAATAACTCATAAGAGACATACCAGCAACACAGCAGAAATCAGAGTTTTTTGTATTAAGCCAAACCACAAAAGAACAGCAATAACAGTCATATAGAAGAATTATTTCATACCCTATATTTCTATATTGTTTTTTTAATGACAGTTGTAAGCTACTGTCTACATTAAGATTATCAAAGATGAATCAAAAACTTTGAATTATCACTGCAATTGTAACTGATTTCCTCAAAAACCTTAACTGAATGTACTCAGAAAGAGAAACTGTAGGGTTAGTGACTCTGTAGATCATGCGTCACACAGGTCACCCTGGCAACAGTTAACGTTCACACCCGGGTCACACATCTCCTCACAGGACCGAGACACTGATTTGCCTGTCAAGACAGAAAAGGAGGCACACATGTTTAAAATACACACATTTAATCAATTTTGTTGCTTAACAACACATACAACCATTCAAATGTTTGGGGCACAGAAGGCCAGAATCCCCAGAGCCACCACTTCACCATTGAGACTGATGTTTTGCAGTACTTGTTTAATAAAGCTGCCAGTTGAGGACCTGTGAGGTGTCTGTTTCTCAAATTATACACTAATGTATTTTTCCTCTTCCACTCTTTTCTGCTTCTTTATAGCTTCTTTAATCAGCACATCAGTTCAGTGGTGTTCACATAATGGAAAGTGTTTTCTAATGAACAACTATCCTTCTAAAATGACAAACTTGGATTAGCAAAAACAACTTGTTATTGGAACACCGGAGTTGTGGTTGCTGATAATGGGCCTCTATACATTATGTAGAATATCCATTGAAACTCAGACTACATTGGTCATTAGAACTGTATTTGTCATTAATTTGATGTTATTTGAATGGACAAAAAGGTGGTTTTCATTAAAAAAAAACAAGCGACCCCATACTTCTGAATGGTATTCTTAACAGACAAATACTTAAATGGAAGGAGAAAAATTGAATAATTACCAGTCACCACAGTTCTGCAGTAAATGCTTGATGCGGGACATTCTGTCACAACCTTGCAGTTGTCAGCATTAATGGGGTCACAGGTGAAGCACCTGAGACTAAGTACTGTAGAGAAAATGGACATTAGGGATATTTGTGACAAGGATTTTTTCATTAGGTCATCAAATACATTAACGGATTATGAGAAGGTTAGATGCAAGTCCATCAAGATAGATGTAAGCATTTCTGTAGTTGCTGAAGATTCCTTTTTTTCTATTAAACTTTTCCCATAACAGTGAACAGTGTACGTCGAGGACGCGCTCACTAGCTTTCCCAAGTCTCGATCCATAAGCAGATAAAAAATGCCCCCCACCAAAAAAAAAAGTACACCTTGAACTTACCCTCTAACATAGTTTCCAAACAATCTGATATGTCAATCACATTGTCCTGTCTGTGATAATATTTCAAAACACACCTCAACCATGACTTGCGCAACAAAAAACATTGTAATAACCTTCTATGAAGAACATTTGCTGCTGATTTAAATTGGAGAAAATACATTTTAGACCAACCATCTGTCAACTCCACTGAATGATCTCACCTTGATTACTGCAGACAAGCAGCAGCAGTACAGCGGTCAAGAGCAGTGTCTTCATGTTGCCCAGTTGTGTGAAGGAGGAACCTGCAGATAAAGCTTTTATACCAGTACACCTCGTACAGTATCTAGAAATCAGTGGAACCGGTCGGTTGGTGCATTTCATTGAGCGTCACCTTACTCTTTCAGCAAAAGAGAAACCTAAGTAATGTGGGTGAAGGAGCTTGGATATCTGGACATCTATTTAGATCTTCACATTGATTACATGCCTAAGAATCCCCCCCCCCCCCATTTTCAATTATGGACCTGTCTCAACTCTAGAAATCTCAACAGGGTCCGGAGAGTGGGAAATGATGTCCTCCAATGTACATCTTGGCAAGTCATGTAATGAATACACAGGAGGGAATGTATGGATTCAAGCGCCGAGCACAGCAGCTTAATTAGTTAACTTTACAAGAGAAGCCAGAAATGGTGGTCCAAAGCAGGCAATAGGTCATTCACAGCAAACACAGGTCAGAGAGGCGACAGCACAGTTAAGGGCAAGGCAATAATGGAGTCGCAGCTAAACAGGCAGAAACTGATCGGTACACAATGATAACAATAAATCGTAGCCGCAAATAAACAGGCTCAGTAGTGCAAAGCAAAAAATAAATAAATATTTCCTCACAAAAGCTAAAGAAAACTGAACTGAACTAAATAGGGAAACAAACCAGACACATGTGGGGAAAGAGGTGATTATAATGAGGGTAATTGGGATCTCATGACAGGGGTGCGTTCAGGTGCATTGGAGGTTGAGGTGCTTTCATGGGTGTGGGAGCTAGGTTTGCGAACCCAAGCCAGAGGAGGACGTGACATAATCCTTCTACCTCTATTCACACTGCTCGATCAACCAGGAAGTATTCATGGCATATTCAGGGTCCCACAATGACATTTTAACATGCAGGCCCCAGACCATGGGAGAGCACAACATAAAAAAGCCAATCCTGACTAACATCCATCCCTCCACCTCTGGTGACCGATGCGCTCCACCCTCCATTGGACCCCTGGCCACCAGCTGGTTATAGGCAATGTTGGGGGATATTGATTATCTTACAAATAATTTCATGGTGTTTAGTGAGAGATTGGACTACAATAATGACAGATGCTAATGCATTTGTAACAACCTTACTAAAGCTGTGAGCTGAATTTAGGTTGAACATGACAAGATAATTTTTCCATAAAGATAATTTTGCCCTTATTGACTGATTAAACTTCCTATCAGTTTTTGAAGGCTATCGATTTTTGTGTTTGCTCATAAGTTCACCTGCTTATAAAGTTTGAAGGTGTTTCCTCTAACTTCTGAAGGAATGTTGTCTGGAAAGTGAATGTGCATTTGAGCATACAAACCAGACAATATCATGTCAGCCCCAATGGAATAATGAGAACAAAACACTTGGTGAAAGAACCTAACCAGCTGGACTGCATTCCGTCACAGCCTAAAAAGATATTTAAACAGCACACAAAATGGTCGCAATATAACAGTAAACAGTTTCATTTTAGGCTTCTTGTAACGTAGCTACAGAAGATTGTAGCCAGTTACATTTGTGTCTGTCCTGAACAATCCACTTTTGCCAATGGCTGTTTTAGCAGCTTATTAGTCATTCGTGAATGACATTGATACAGTAACTATCAAAATATTTGAAGATGTGACTTTTTCCTCAAGGGAAAATATGAGAAAACTTTACTAGGCAGTAAAGTTTTTGTCTATTCGGATCAAATCCTCATGCATAATTTGTTTTGACTGTGATAGGAGTGGAACGCGGAACTTGTTCGCTATCCCACATCTTTAACCTTTACACTATTTAACAAGGGGTAGTCAGTAAGAGACATTCACTCTTCTAGGCCGGCTCCACTTACACAGTCCAGCAAAAGTAATACATTTACTACTGCTCAATTTTTTTTAAATGTTGGTCTACCTATACAGGCAATTGACCAAACAATGGACCAATCGATTTTATGCACATAAAGTTATGTCTGGAAAAATTTGGACACTGACACAATTTTCATAATTTTGGCTCTGCACGCCACCACGGTGGATTTGAAATGAAACAACTGAGATGAAGGTGGAATGCAGACTTTCAGCTTGGCATGCCCATGCCATCACCCTGCCACAATGTTTTACAGATGATGTGGTATGCTTCAGATCATGAGCCGTTCCAAGCCTTCTCCATTCTTTTTTCTTTCCATCATTCTGGTACAGGTTGATCTTAGTTTCTCTCCAAAGAATAGTATTTCAGAACTGGGCTGGCTATTTTATATGTTTTTTTTGGCAAAATCTGGCCTTTATATTCTTGAGGTTTATGAATGGATTGCACCTTGTGGTGAACCCTTTGTATTTGCTCTTGTAAAGTCTTCTCTGTATGGTAGACATGGATAATGATATGCCTACCCCCTGGAGAGTGTTCTTTACTTGGCTGGATGTTGTTAAGGGTTTTTTTTTTATCATGGAAAAATCTTCCATCACTGTTGTTTTCCATGAATGTCCAGGGCTTTTTGTTTAGCAGAGCACACCAGTGTGCTATTTTTTTTCTCAGAATGTACCAGTTGATATGGCCACTCCTAAAGTTCCTGCCATCTCTCTGATGGATTTAATTTTTTACAGCTAAGGATTTCCTGTTTCACTTAAGTATTGAGAGCTCCTTTGACCGCATGTTGTGAGTTCACAACAATAGCTTTCAAACGTGAATGCCACACCTGGAATAAACCCCAGACATTTTACCTGCAAAATTAATAATGTAGGAATTTTTGGTTCCTTGAATTTTTGGTCCCTTGAAAAAGAGAGGGCAACATATTAAAGAGCTGTAATTCCTAAACCTTTCCTGCAATTTGGATGTGAATACCCTAAAAAGGTGAAAGACTGCAATTCAAACCCATATTAATATTTAACTTGAATATATTTTGGTAAACAGCCAAAATAGCAAAACTTGTGTTAGTGTCCTATTATTTCCAGACCAAACTGTAAACAGCAATCCTATGAGACAGAATGTGACACTGCATTAGTTCAGCTTAAAGTTAAACCACAAAGTTTATTAATTGACAAAAAAGACAATTGGGACATTAGGTTAATTTTCAAACTCAGGCTGCTAGATGGGTTAAAGCCCAATGGATTGGTGATCGGATTGGTTTAACCAAACTTCATAAAAATGTAATAAATAATATTGCCAAACTAAGATGCATTACATAACATTGAGTGGAAAACGTATGGCCAGAAAACACAATTCATCTCCATCCTACATTGAATAGAGTGGTTCTTCACTACACAGCCCTCAAAACCATACACTGTACATGCATTGTTTAACTGCAACCCATCATATATAAATCTCACAAGTATCAGAGACAAAACCCTTTTAAGTAATGATCTTTGTAGAGCCGTACAATACATTTTAGAGACTTTTGGACGCTGTCAATTTGAAGGGTAAAAGATGCTAATTAAGATCTCTGGAACTGGACAGGTTTTGAGCGACAAATAAAAAAATGCTGGGATTTGGAAACATCCTGGAAACTAAACCAAAGCAAGGATTGAGATCAAACCTTGTCAACTGACTGATTACTGGGTAAAGACATCAATATGCCATTTCCTTATTTGGGAGAACTATCCAATTAAGGGCTTGAATATCCCCATCATCTCTCAATCTCAGGTGGGAGGACAGCATTACAATATTCACCAAGAAGGCACTCTGGTGCTGTACCCCATGCAGCAGCTGGATTTTGTTGGTGTTTTGCCATGAAAAGATTTCATTGCATTACTATAACAAGGTACAAAGTGCATTAATGAGACTGTTCTTATTGATCCGTTACATTAGTCTTGTTTTTTGTAGACCTCAGAAAGAATAGCCACCCGGTGGGAATAAAACAATTGTGACTTCATTGAGAAAGGTGGCTAATGGTTAACACTGCCCTCTTCAGGTAAATATAGTAATGTTGGAATGTGAGCTTAAGCCACAATAAAATAAACTCTAGACAGATTGGTAAAGATAGGCAGCAATTGAATAAGTGAAATAAATTATTCATCCAATTTTATCTATTACACATTAGTTAAAGCATATTCAAGACTTAAGACTGACAAAGCAGGATCAAAGTTCTTGACAAGAAAAGTAATTGAGAGTAAAAGATTGACTTAGTCTTATTGAGTTAAATATGTGACTTTTAAAAAAAACTGCCACAATAGCTAAGCTCAAATTAAATAAACTTGCATAACAGTGCCAACAGTGAATCCCGGCCCAGATGTGTTCGGTATTCATGTTGGAATATAAAGAGGTGCAGTCAGCTTAGAATAGATCTGTGAACAGACACTCCTTGTCCCAACCGGCTCTGCAAGCTGCGTTCAAGTTCCAACAGCATTCGATTACCCCATGATGGTGTCCATTTATGGCAGGGATAGAGGGAGGGAGTGTAGGCGTGTGTGTCTTTTCATGAGTGTGTGTCTGCTTAGTGTTTTCTCAGTCATTGGCTGCCTCTCCCTGTGTGTCGCTGTGTGATGTTTATTCAGTAATCTCTGACTGAACCTGTCTGATAGGTAGATCGACACTAGAGCAGGTATGCGTGGCAGATTTGCCTTAGTTGCCCGAGAACACACAGGACAGAAGAAAACATTACCAACAAGAGAGACTCTTTCTCATCAGAGAAGACGTAAAAAACACGCTGAAAATAAAACAAGAAGCAACACCCGAAACGGAATTATTGACAGGAGATGAAAAGCAGCGTTCTACAATGTGGAATGATCCGGTAGACTCTTTGTTCTGGTGATAGAACAGATGGATCGAGGGTTCTAATGTGGCTTTCGAGGCTCTGGGGCACACAGGAAGTCAGCCTTTTCCTCAGCGTCCTATTATATGTGTGCCAGCTAGGTGTGTATTATATCATACATGAAAAAACCTGTGTGCATGCTTCCATATACAGCAATACAAATGTGAGATTCAGGGCATGTCAGTGTTTGTCTCCGGGTGTCCAATGTTCTATATATTTGCCGTGCCCTGAAGAAACATTATACTGGTATCAGTTGACTAACTTTGTGTATTGCTTGTGTTCTGATGTGGATTGTACCTGTGCATTCATATAATAGCTTGGTAAATGACACAGTCCATGTGTGCTGTCATGGAATGATATGAGCATGCCTTATTCTATATGGACCCTTTTCTAGTTGGACTGGTTGATCTAAGGCTGTAATTCACACTGATTGTAACATGTTTTGCAAGACAAAACTTCAGAAAGAATGATAGGTAAGCCAGTGCATAGGTATTCAAATTCTTTTGGCAGGTTTGAGCGAGACAAAATAAGGAAGTGTAATTAAAGACAGACTGCCACAGGAAGCTGCAGTAAACTAGAATAAGGTGGTCTAATTCTTTTTAATTTCGCCAAGTTTCTTCACATCCGTTATGGCTAAAAGACAGACTTGAGCAAAAATTGAACAACTCAGTGCTAAATGACAAGCGCAAACAAACTTGATGTTAGCAAAGTGAGGTTCACTGCAGCCATTTTACCTTCCAGTCTGTTCTCCTTGTTAGACTTTGGATGAAACAAACAACAAGCACCACGTGCCTGCATCTCATCACACAGTATTGTTTTATGAAATAAGACCAATTATGTTATGTAATGTCTCTTGTGGACTGATTGCGTTTTTGTGGAAAAGTTAAATATTTACTGGTAGTTGCAGTGTAGGAAAAAGCCTAGTGCTATGTTAAGAAATGGAAAACTCAGTAACAGAGCATTTTGTTAATATTAACATTTGAAACTGAAATTCAAATTAGGTCAAACAGTTTTACTCTATGTGATACATAAACCACCAGTGTTTATCTCTACATCCCTCTACTATTCACTTTCTCTGGCAGCTGGGGCCATCTCAATCCGGTCCTATCAGCAGAGTCTGACCAGGTCTGTCCAACAGGATGTACTGTTCTCTGTGGACATCTCCTGCCTTGGGATTCCCACCATACAGTGGACCTTTATGTCAGGCATGGTGACCAGGGACATTGGGTCCTGGCAGCCCGGGGGGCTTACCAATATATCAGAAGAGTACACGGACAGAGTCCACGCCTATATTAATGGATCTATGGGACTGTCAGACCTACGCGTTCAGGACGCTGGATTCTATGTCATCAGAGTGAATGAACTGTCTGGGAGCAGCAGAGACAAAGGATTTGTCTTGACAGTGGAAGGTGAGTTATTGTAGGTAATAGAGGCAGATATCTTCTGTTATCATCTCTTACATTTCTAAGAGCTTTTGGTGATTTCGAGAGAACAGGAACCTCAAGAATAACAACATGAGTGATATTTTGTTCCGAAAAATTTAAAGGATTATCACAAGTAGCAATGCCCAGAAAGATGAAAATCCCAGAGAGCATTCTCTTCCTCCCGTTTTACAAGTTGTCCTGAAAGTACAGAAATCGAAGGTTTGATATTTCAGAGTTCCGAGTTGTTTTTGGATGCTGCATTTCCTCGGAGCCTTATGGTGTTACAGAACAGTATCTTTAGGAGCAGTTCAACCGAATGGAGGATTGACCATGTGTGTTCTCTGTCTGCGTTGTAGAGACCCTGTATGAGGACCTCCAGTACCTGTCAGTGTTTACGTTAGTGTTGGCCTTTCTGGCTGGCTTTCTCATGCTCTCCATGTGGCTCATGGACAAAGCTTACCGCCGGCTGAAGGCATGGAACTGCAGGAGGCAGATGCCAGGTAAATACATTCAGGATAGTTTTGGTGAAATAGAAACTTTAAGAAATGATTTTAATTGTTCTTCTTGTGTGTAATGTGTTGTGTCATTTCATTTCTATATTTCCTTTCCTAGTGAATGGTGAAACTGAGCTGCAAGCTCTCTGATATGAAGATCTTTATGAATGCCAGATGAGACTGCCCACAAAACAATCTGAGATAAAAGACTGAAGATTTATAAATCAATGAATATATTGGAGCATGTAAATATCACAACTTTACTAATTTCACAAACATATGAAGGACTGTGATAAGTGGAAACAAATATATTTATTTTTACCAGCTGACAGAGGTCTGACGTTTATATCAATGTAAATATATGTAAAATTGACAAGTTTGCACAGGTACATGCATGTCAAATGCTCCAGCAAATCTACAAACCAAGTTTTCCACATGGCTTGAGCAAGAATGTGTGAAGGTCCAAGAGAAAGAACACACAAAAGAGTGTCTGTGTCATAGTGGTGGCCAGATCTAAAGACAGGGGGTGAGGGCAGCCATGAGCAGTTCCATCTTGTAGACAAAGTTGCGTCCCTCCATCTTGCTCCAGTGGACCTCCTTATAGGGCCCTCGCAGGTGGTTCCACTTCGCGTCCTGGATTACATCAGACTTGGGCAGCTCCTTGCTCTGGCTGCGTGGGAACTGGACCAGGACCTTACAGCCACTCTCCGGGCCATTACGAACTGGATTAAAGATAGAACACATTCGGTCATTGTCAACAGGAAAAAGAAGCAAACAGTTATCATCATGTGATCAATATTATTTATTCAGGTCATTACACTAATAGTAACCTTTTCCCCAGGCTACTATGCACAGCACATTCCATTAGATGTTGGCCTTGTGGGAGGGACTTTTCTAATGAACGATCTTGTAATTTCATTTCAGAGATTAACATTACAGCAAACTGGGGCTCCAAAAAGAAGCATGACAGGAACTAGCGTTGTGTACTCACAAATACTTTTCCAGCATCTTGGGAATGAGAAAGAAAAATGCCCTGCTTTTCAACTACTTAGTCTGCAAATAACATATAAGAGCTAGCAAGCGAATGACCTCACTGAGAAGACTAGGCACCCCCTAACTTTAAGGTCAGCGGATTTCCAAGCCCTAGTGTAATTTTTTGTCTAAACAATTAGCCCCTGTTTAAAGACATTAGCCCTCTATATGAAACCAAGTTACAGAGGTACAATCCAAGACTAACGGGACAAGCGTTTTCAAACACATTTTCTGCGTGGTTTAAGTGGAATCACATTGATATAAGGGTGTTACCTGAGATTGCGTATTCTCCGTTGGAGGACGCGACTGTGATGGCTGAGGCGTTCCCGATGCTCTCCACGGAGCCTAAGCCCACGTGGTTACTGAAGCTGAGGACGTGCCAGCCCATCACCTTAGCCAGCTGCTGAACCGCATGAACCTGGTGTTGAGACATCTGTGGTACCACAGGACAGACACAGGGAACCATGTTACTAACACTAGTCTAGACATCTGTGGTACCACAGGGCAGACACAGGGAACCATGTTACTAACACAAGTCTAGACATCTGTGGTACCACAGGACAGACACAGGGAACCATGTTACTAATGTAAGGGATTTTAATAAGAATGCGTTATAATAAATGCGTTAATCTCACACCTAATTAATATATTCATATGTAACTCACATGCACACATAATGACTTCATACACAGATAATAAGTTCATGCAGAGTGGCAGCATTATTTCAGCTGTCACTCAGCTGACCCCCCTCCCCCTGTCCTTGTCCATCTGGTTATGCCTCCGATCTGGACTAGGTTTAAATAAACTCTGGGCTTAGCCCACATGCATTGAACTATTAAAATTTGGACTCTTAATATGTTCACCCGGCACAGCCAGAAGAGGACTGGTCACCCCTCGGAGCCTGGTTCCTCTCTAGGAGTCTTCCTAAATTTGGCCCTCTTAGGGAGTTTTCCCTAGCCACTGAAACTTCATCACTATTGTTGTTTGCTCCCTGGGCTTTAAGGCCGGGTGTTTTGTGAAAGCACTTTGTGACAACTGCTGATGTAAAAAGGGCTTTATAAAATAAATGTGATTGATTGATTGATCTAATTAATATATTCATATGTAACTCACATGCACAGATAATGACTTCGTACACAGAAAATAAGTTCATTAACAGTATGATCATCAATGCATGATGTATGCATTTTGTCTTGGGAACAATCATGAGTGTTAGCAGCAAGGCACCTCCACAGAGCATAATCATGTGTCTTGGCCTTAATGGTCCTATGGTTATTACATTTGTGTACTTGTGGAGTGACCCAAATTTGAACTATAAGAGTGTCATAATCTATTGGTTTGAAGGAAGGACGCACAAGAGAGCTGTGGGACAAAAGATAAACCTCACCCAGGGGATGTGCCAAAAAGATGGTCAGAATACATCATGTAAGATGTTGCTGTATAAAGCCGTGGTCCAGGCCTTAAAATGTTGGGTGTATCTGCAGAAGGGCTTTAGTGACTGTCATTGTTCTATGAGTTCCATTAAAGTCTATTGGATTCAAGTTCCTGAGTGGTGGTGCATTTGTTTTGGAGAGAGAGGACTTGGTTTATCTACAACATAAATTGGCAAGCCAGACAGTAGTTGGATAGAGAAATTTTGCTTGGCTGAACTGCCCAGGAGGAATTGGATTGAGTTACACAAATGGTGGTTGGTGTTTTTTCCACGACATTAACACTAGTTACGACATCTCTAGTACCACAGGCCAGACATAGGGAACCATGTTACTAACACTAGTCTGGACATATGCAGTACCACAGGACAGACACAGGGAACCGTGTTACTAACACTAGTCTAGACAGAGAGCTACAAACTGTTCATGTCAATATGCCAAGCGTATGGTGAGGTTTCTAGCTGTGTTTGAGTTGAACATTGTGGTCAATCAACAGTGGTAGTTGGTGTCTCCTTTACCTGTGAGAGCAGGAAGTCCTGCAGCTCCTGTTCTTGGTGAGAGAGAGAGATGACACGGCCGTCCCTGTGCACCACCCGGATCTGCTCAACCCCGATGTTCAGCTGCAGCTGGATAGACCTGCACACATGGCAATGAACATTCTTTCTTCATGGTAAAATAATGAGACAATACCTTTTGCCAACACTGAAAAGCTGGATAATTGCTGAATAACTGGCCAATAAAATTGGTAGCAATTATGGGTGCACTTATTGGCTGGACTCCCATAAGCTGTTGCCCTAACCAGTTCACTTCATAGGAAACCCCATCAAAACCAGGTGCGGTTTTGATTGCTATCTGAAGTGCCGTTTACAAAAGCTGCCCCTCCCACCCTTGATTTTGCTTAAGGGGACGAGTGAACAGCTTTGATCAGTTACAGGATTGATATCAATACAAACTCTGGTCACGGGTCTAAGGCCTGTGGCCAAGATGTCACTTAACACAACTAAATGTTTCTGTCAGACTAACTTCTTTTGTTAAGACAAAGAAGAGTTCATAATTTAACGAGGCGATAGTCCCTGAATGCTCATTCATAAGTCTACAACCAACAAGGGACTGAATAGACACTTAATAGCAGGTTTAAGTTTTAACAACGACACCCATGCCCCCATACCCATGACTCAGTGGTTAGATCCAATGCCCCCATACCCATGACTCAGTGGTTAGATCCAATGCCCCCATACCCATGACTCAGTGGTTAGATCCAATGCCCCCATACCCATGACTCAGTGGTTAGATCCAATGCCCCCATACCCATGACTCAGT
>JACXGJ010003251.1:0-55686 GCA_016801105.1 Esox niger | reverse complement strand
GCGGCGCCCCCTTCTGTCCCGGCTCCACCGCCGCCCGAGCCAGCGGCGCCCCCTTCTGTCCCGGCTCCACCGCCGCCCGAGCCAGCGGCGCCCCCTTCTGTCCCGGCTCCACCGCCGCCCGAGCCAGCGGCGCCCCCTTCTGTCCCGGCTCCACCGCCGCCCGAGCCAGCGGAGCCCCCTTATGTCCCGGCTCCTGGGCTTTCCCCGGTCGGTCTGCTGCCGGCCCACCCGCCCCCCCTTGATTCTCCTCATCTTGCGGTCGGGAGCCCGCGCCTTTGGGGGGGGTACTGTCATGTCCTGGCTATGCCCCTAGCCATCTTTGCGCTGGCTGGGGTCATAGTCAGGACATGGCCAAAAGAGATGGCTCTAGCCACCTCTATGTGATTTGGTTTCCCCAATTGGAGGCAGGTGTTCGTTATTGCCTCCAATTGGGGAACCTACTTATGTTGAATGTTTGTGCACAGTAGGTGGGTTTTATTTTGGTTGTCAGCCGTAGGCGCTACTACACCCTGTCATTGTCTGCTTTCAGTTTGTAAGTTTGTTCTTTTGTTTCCTTTGTTCATTAAACACATGGATCACTACCAGCATACCCTCTCTGCGCCCGTGTCCTTCCACCAATTCAAACAGATTCTTGACATGTTCACAGAACAACCCTCTCCAAAATGTGACCTAACTGGTCTGAAACAGTGATAGAGCATAAACATGTAGCACATACAAGCTCCCCGTTTTAAAGAGTGCAGCTACACACTTGGATGCTATCAAAAATTATTGACACCCCTGATGAAGATGAACAAAGATATGTAGTATATTTGGCTTCCTTAATGATTCAAGGGAAACAACCAAAATGACATATTTCTGTAACTATACCTACATCTCCAAATATTAAAAACGTACATTAATAATCTGTAGATCTCATTGGCACCTAATTGGTAATGATATTGAGACATTGGGATGTTTATTTGTATATATTTATTAGATTAGAGCAGTGTTTTTCAACCCTGATCATCTTATTATCAAGCCCTGGATGAGCTACATCAGGTATGTTTGGGCAGAGATTTAAAACATTCAGGGCAGGGGGGCGTCCAGTAGCAGTGTTGAGAAACACTGGATTAGAGAACGCACAGAAGGTATCTTGGAACATTCAGAATCTTTCTAGATCCTTGAGATCCTTTGGTCTGCACTTGTGGACTGCACTTTCAATTCAAACCATTAGTCCAGAGACTGAGATGGCCATTGCAACTCATTGATTTTGTGGCCAGTTTAAATATTTGGATTTCAATGTGTACTCAGTGTGGGTCATTATTTGGATCCACTTGCTGACAAGTTTAAATTTTCTCGGGAGAGGTGACAAAGTTTTTGTCTTAAATAATCTGGCACTTGGTAAAAATGTATGACGCTTATAACCTTAACGAGGGTCCCAGGATCAGTATATCAGTATATGTCAAACAGGCTCATAATATCAAAGATCCAACACCATATTTTACGATAGATATGAGGACCTTTTCTGCACATGTTGCCAAAGAGCTCTATTTTTCAGCTGTTGTTTGTTGCCAAAGCGCTTTATTTTTCAATCTTCTGTCAGGGCCAATGCAATTTTACTCCTTGTGAATGCATGTCATGGTTTCACTCAAATGTTTGTTTTTGGCAACCTTTCAAAAGAGTCTATTCAGGCGTAATGGGTGTCTGGAAAATATGCACTTGCATTCTCTACCAGGTAGGTTTACCACTGCCAGTAGATTTGAGCTACTTCTGTACAGAATTATGGTCATTTTTATATCCATTGCCTGATTTATTAAGATCAGCAGCAATTCTAATTTGCATAAAATGTAATCACTTGTGTTGTTAACTTTTCTTTTTGCTCTTTTATATCATGGGTGCCAGCTCATTTGGGAGAAAAATAAATGATGCCTCTTTGTCTCCTATTCTAAACAGGAGTTCTCTTTACTGCAGTTGGATGACATCCTGGTGGAGCGTTATGTCAACATTCTGGGGTTTTCTGTCCTTAACCACAGCCACCCTTACTTCTCTGACCTCCTCCTCAGCCTTAACCGCTCCTGGCAGGAAAACTGTGAACACGCCCCTTTCACTGGGGTCCCGGTGAGCAAGGTTACATTTGATTTGTATATTTTTCAGGACTGTAGGAGTTAATCAGTTACATTAACTCATGTTAACATTTGTATCCTTCTTATTTCTCAGAATGTGTTCAAAATCCACTAAATTATTTCTATAGCACATTTCATACACAGGGCAATTCAAGGTTATTTATATTAAAAAAATATATAAATTAATTTAGCATAAAAGACAAAGCATAGAAATAAAAATATCACAATAGCAAAATTTTGAATAAATGGCAAAAGAAAACAAATGTTTTTAGCCTAGATTTAAAAGTGGTCAATGTTGTAGCAACAATCTAAGATTTTCTGTCAGTTTGTTCCAACTCTGTATAACATAATTACTAAATGCTGCCTCATCAGCCTTTTGTCGTATCGGATATGAGACCAGACCCTGATGACCTGAGGGATCGAGAGTGTTAATACTGAGAGAGAATGTCTGAGATGTGAGAACCTGGCCCTGAAGCATTCAGTGATTTATAGACAAGTAGTAGTATGTTAGAATCAAGATATCAGATACAGGAAGCCAGTGCAGAGACCTAAGTATTGTTTTAATGTGTTCTGCTTTCGTTGTTTTTGTTAGAACTTGAACAGCAGCATTCTGAATGAGTTGTAATTTCCTGAGGGCTTTTTTGAGAGACCTGAAAACAGGCCATTACAGAAGTCTAAACTACTGGAGATAAAAGTGTGGATAAGTTTTTCTAGAATTTGTCTGGACATGAATCCTTTAATTCTAGCTACAGTGGATATAAAAAGTCTACACACCTCTGTTAAAATGCCAGGGGTTTGTGATGTATTGTCACGTCCGAGACGGGAGGAGAGAGTCAGACGCAGGTAAATGGCTTGCGTATCTTTATTGTCTTGGCGCAGGAACACAAATAACGGGACGTTGACAAAAGAACAATTACCCACAAAACTCCAACCTAACCAACAGACATATATACCCCTATTCTAATGACAAAATAAGGAACCGGTGCATCTGGTAACGACACAAAAAGGGCAGTGGATTTAGAAGGTCTGTGACGCCGACGGCAGGAGCCCCGGCGCACCGGCAGGGGAAGTCTCGGGAGATGGAGTGGTGACATGTATAAGAATAAGACAAAGACAAAATGGCTCTAAATCTGTCAGACTGAAAGGACATCTCCGGTGGACAGCCCTCTTCAGATTACCCAACAGATGTTCAATTGGATTCAGGTGTGGGCTCTGGCTGGGCCATTACAAAACATTGAACGTCTTCTGGTGAAGCAATGCTTTTGTGGATTTGGATGTGTGCTTTGGGTCGTTGTTGAGCTGAATGGTGAACTTCCTCTTCATCTTTCTAACAGATGCCTAAAGGTTTTGTGCCAAAAATGCCTGGTATTTGGAACTGTTCATAATTCCCTCCACCCTGACTAATGCCGAAAAACAGCCCCAAAGCATGATGCTGCCACCACCATGCTTCACTGTGGGTATGGTGTTCTTTGGGTGATGTGCAATGTTGTTTTTGCGCTATACATACCAAGTTCAACCGTAGTTTTATCAGACAATAGCACATTTTCCCACATGCTTTTGCAAGACTTGATGTTTGTTTTTGCAAACTTCAGCCGGGCTTGGATGTTTTTCTTTGTAAGAAAAGGCTTCCTTCTGTCTTGCCCTCCTACCCCTTAGCCCATTCATATGAATAATTCAGGAGATTGTTGTCACATGTAACACACAGCCAGTACATGCCAGAAATTCCTGCAGCTCCTTTAATGTTTCTGTAGGCCTCCCTGACCAGTTCCCTTCTCGACATTTCATGAATTTTGGAGGGACGTCCTGTTCTTGGCCATATTTTCTCAACTTGATCATGACTGTCTTCACTGTGTTCCATGGTATATCTAATGCTTTGGAAATTCTTTTGTACCCTTCTCCTGACTGATATCTTTCAAAAATGAGATCCCTCTAATTCTTTGGAAGCTCTCTGCAGACCATGGCTTTTGCGCTGAGATGCAACTAAGAAAATCCTACTAGAACAGCTGAACTTTATTTGTGATTAAACAGAATCACTTTAAATTATGGCAGGTGTGACTTCTATTTAACTTGAGTTTGAATGTGATTGGTTTATTCTGAACAGCCACGTCCCCAGTTATAAGAGGGTGGGCACACTTATGCAACCAGGTTAATGTAAGGTTTTTATTTTTCATTTTTCCCCCGCAAGGATTTCAGTTTGTTTTTCAGTTGAATTGTTCACATTATAGGTCACATTAAAAGTGGAAAAATACAATTCCAAGAATATAAGTTTCTTTGTATAAACAGATTAATCATGATTAACAGCAAATCATTTAATTAAAAGAGATGTCCCAAATTTTATCCCATCTTGTGAGCAGTATTGAAGCAATAGCAATAGCATTTTAAAACAAACTCCCTTCCACCAGCTGTAAAAACAAAATACAAAATTTAAATAAAGCTATTTAGATGGCAGAATGATTTCCTTCACTATTAAGCGCTTGTTTCTTAGGTGAACAATTGAGTGAGCTTTGTAGAAATTTTGCAACCAGGAAATAACAGTGAGATTTTTCTTGCCTGCATCTGCCATTGCTTGTTTGAGAAGCAATCATGGCGTGTCTTAGTAACTCTCATGGAAGATGAGAGTCACACTTTTACGTTTGACAAAAGAAGCCGGTGCTTCTTCTGTTGTCCAACTGTTATTCATTCTGAAAGCAACCAAAGTAATTTCTGATGAGGAAATATTTTGAAAGACTACAGTATTAATTTTCCTATTATTCCAAATATATTTATTTAAGTAAATTACCTTTTTTAACTATTTGACATGGCAACCCACATTTTAAATCCAACATTATTTAACCATGCAGGTCAATTGAGAACATTCTTATTTATAATGCAAGCCTGGTAAGTAACAGGATTACAAGCCCGGTAAGTGGAAAATCAATAAAAGTAAAGGCAGTGTAAGAGACAAAAAGGACAGCATAGCGTTAAGTCTGAAAGAAACGTTACTCATGAAAATGTCTGTGATTGTCTAGTTATTGTTTTAAAACAAAAACTCAGTGATTGTATTTCAACAAATGATTCACTCACAGTTGAGTTTATCCAGTCTGTGTGACCTTCCAGGTAATACAAAACAAGTTCTCCCCAGCCATGTATTTATATTATCTGTATATTTACATATATTAGCAAGATGTTTGTCCAAGAAGATTCAACATTATAAACACTGCAGATAAAAATGTGTTGTATAGAGCAGACATGATGATTGCCTAGCCCACTATATCAACAGATGGAATCATCTATTATTACCATTATGGCTGTGAAGCTGAATCAGAATGAACTCTATCCTACATAATTGCGTGTTTACAGCACTAGTCACATAAGGCACAACAGCACTCTTCCAATTCATCCAGAATAAGCATCTGCATTGTAATGTATTTATACCCTGGGGGTTTGCTCAAAACATTTTGATTAATTAAGTAATTCCAGATGCTCTTCAATTCTATTCACTGTGTGGAAAGTCTGGTTTTGCATTGTCTACACCAACATCAAGGAGATACAATTCATCCACATTTTGAACAGATTGGGTTTTGTTAATCATATTTGTTTCATTAAGGATTATGGGTGTTTTTGACACTGTCAGAGTATACATACTGTGTTTTTTGGAACAGGACACATTCTCTCTGGTATGACACTGACTGTGGATTCTTACTCTGTATTCACTACCACCTGCCCTCAGTCTAGTGAGAATTGTTTTATCTATCTGGAATCCTGCCATTCTGAATTGCATTTGAGGACAGTTCTTTCCTTAGTCTTTCAATATGTCTAAAACCGCTTCATTTTAGGAGAGGAAACTGCTCACATCTGTCACTGCATGGAATATAGAAATAACTAGCAAAGTATCCGAAATCTAAAAATTCCCTGTGTGTTGATCATTTGTCTTTCTCAACCCTTCATCTGGTCTTTTCTTACTACTACCCATCTCCACATCTTTCTCTGTGGCCCCAGCTCTCCCCAGCCCTGCTGTATGATGCTGTCCATGTTGTCGTGTCGGCTGTGAGGGAGCTCAACTGCAGTCAGAGCGTAGGCACCACACAGCTCACCTGTCAGTCACCCAAGATATGGGAGCATGGCACCAGCCTGATGAACTACCTGCGGATGGTGAGCAGTGACATGTGAATGTGTGTGGCCATCGCCTCTGTGAACACCCCCCCACAACAAATGCCCCCTGTAGGGAGTTTCTTAAAAAGCCATGGTTATCCATCTAAAATCTCTTTCTGGCTGAAAAGTACAACCTTGTAACCGACAATCAATTCTGACCTGTTGAAATGCTCAGTATGCTCCCCAAACGACATGCTGCCCACCTGAACCTCATTTTGGTCGGAATTGTGATTAGGGCTATAATGTCTGACATAAGTTGAAATCACTTTTTGGAAACAGTGTTTTTGGAGGAGTTTGGCCATTTCAGTCAGGTAATCATGTAACTGGAACACACCTTAAAGGACAGGCTGGTCTTCAACACCCTTTCAGATTCCCTCCCCCAGACTTGAACCTATCCACAGTTTTCTGGTCCATCATTCAAAGCTGTTAGACAAATCATGCAATTGTTTGTCAAACTTTACAGCCAGGTGGACAGAGCTGGTCCGCTGCAGAGGCAATTCTGATCTCAAGTCAGATGGGGCTGCACGCATGTGTTGCTCTGTTAGCCCGATATGTTCCCATTGCAAATGTGATATAAAAAGTCTATCTAATTAGTATTAAAATTGAATGTGCTTGAACAGGCATTAAGTGTTTGCGGGTATGTGTTTCTGAGTGTGTGTTTGAGCGTGTGCGTGTTTGTGTGCATACAGAGTATGCATCCTATCTGTCCTTTTATCCAAGCTTGTCATCTGTCACTCAACACTCTATTCATCTGAGATGAGACACAATTAAGAAATGTTCCTTGTGGGAATTCAACACAGTGTTGATATTGTTAGAGCCACACTCTTACCCATCAAGCCACACAAAGGAGTACTATAAAACATATTGTGTGATTTATTGCATTCCAGTTTGTAGCATTTGCGTTTGTAACATACCTTCTCTCCCTGCCTCTGCCAGGTTGAATTGGAAGGTGTGACGGGACACATAGAGTTCAATAGCAAAGGCCGCCGCTTCAATTACACCCTGAGGGTCTTGCAGAGCAGCTCAGAGGGGCTGAAGCAGGTATAACTACACCTCACAATCACAGTAGCAATTGACTTTGTGACTGATTTGGAGTATAGCGCTTGTATTACTGTAAGAGGATCAGGTGCCATCTAGAATGTAGGCATCCTGTTAATAAAAGTGTTACGGTTGGCACCATCTGGTGTAATTACATTAGTCAGCGTATTGCTTGTGCTCTGCTCTATACCTCATTATGGTTGGTTATTAGGGAATGTAAAAGTATAATATAATAAAAAGGCATTGGGTTGCAATACTCTGGTCAAATTATGCATTTCATAGGTAATTGTGAACTTATGAGACTTCCAACTTAATTAGATTGGATTAAACTTTATTGTCATTGAACAGTATGAGTACAGTACAACGAGATGAAGTTAGCATCCTACCAGAAGTGCAAATAGAAGAGGGCAGGAAATGTACAAGTATTGAATATATGTATACTATCAATGTGCAATGAAGACAAATAGATTACACATGGCGAATGTAAATGTGGGGGGCAGAAAATGTACATGTATAATGTATGTACAAGTGGGAAATTAATAGTTGTGCGATGAGGCAAGTGCAAATGCCAAGGGTTCCGTAGATGGAATGAAACTGTAGATGGTAAGAAACCTGAGCCTGCTGGTGCCGGAACGAAGAGACCTGTATCGCCTGCCGGATGGTAGGAGGGCAAACAGATTGTGGCATGGATGTGAAGGGTCTCTGATGCCTCATGCCTTATGCAGACACCCCTTGTGCTGGAGGTCTATGATGGCTGGGAGCTGGGCACCAGTGATGTGCTGGGCGGTTTTCACCAACCTGTTGCAGGGCCTTCCGGTCGGCCACGGAGCACCTGCCAAACCAGGCTGTGGCACAGTTCATAAGAATGCTCTCAATTGTGCAATGGTAGAAGTTCACAAGGCGCTTGGAAAACAGACTGCTCTTCTTCAGCCTCCTCAAAGATTTCAGATGCTGCGGCACCTTTTTGAACAGGACTGAGGTGTTGAGGGTCCAGGAGAGGTCCTCGCAGATGTGGACACCCAGGAATTTTTTGCTGGACACACACTCCACCTCAGTGCCATTTATGAGAACTGGGATGTGACTGCAGCCTTTAGACTTCCTGTATTCCGCAATGAGCTCCTTGATCTTCTTTGTATTGAGGGCCAGGACGTTATCAGCGCACCATGTCGCCAGGCACTTAACCTACTCCCTGTAGGCTGACTCATCATTATCACTGATCAGTCCTACCACAGCAGTGTCGTCTGCGAACATGATGATGGTTTGGAACTGTGTAACTGAGCACAGTTGTGGGTAAAGAGGGAGTACAGGAGGGGTCTCAGCATGCAGCCTTGTGGATCACCAGTGTTCAGGATCAGGGTGGAGGAGGTGAATTTGTCTAACCTGACAGACCGGGGTCTCTTGGTTAGAAAGTCCAATTGCAGAGAGAGGGCCTGATCCCCAGGTCATGGAGTTGGTTGACCAGCCAAGAGTGGATGACTGTTGAATGCTGAGATAGACTATGAACAGCATTCTCACGTAGGTGTCGGTTTTGTCCAGGTGGCTCAGGGCAGAGCGTAAAGCTGTGAAGGTGGCGTCCTCTAGACCTGTTCGACTGGTAGGTAAACTGGTAAGGATCCAGTGTGGGGAGGCATGACTTAATGTGGGCCAGTCTTTCAAAGCACTTCACGATTGTGGGGGTGAGTGTGAAAGGTCGGAGGCCATTCAGGCTAGACACAATCGTCTGCTTCGGCGCTGGCACAATGATTGCGGTCTTGAAGCATGTGGGGACCACTGCCTGGGCCAGTGACAGGTTGAACATTTTAGTAAAGACCTTGGCCAGCTGCTCAGCACATGCTCTGAGCACACGCCTTGGGACGCCATCAGGACCAGCAGCTTTGCGTGCATTCACCCTGCTCAGTTCAGACGGCACTTCTGAGGTGGATATTCTGAGGGGGGGGTATGTCTGGGGGAGTTCAGCTTTAATGGCTGGCTCACTGTTGTCCCTGGCTCAACTCGTCAGTGGTGGAGATGTCGCTAGCTGTGGGGGTGGGGTTCTTTGGCCGGTAGTCTGTGATGGCTTGGACGCCCTGCCACATGCTTCGGGGGTTCTGTGTTGTTCTTGAAGTGCTCCTCAGTCTGTAATTTGAGGTCATTTTTAGCATCTTGATGCCCCTTTTCATGTAGGCCCTGGATGAGCTGTAGGCCTCCACATCATGGGATCTGAAAGCAGCGTTGTGTGCCTTTAGCAGTTGCCGGACCTCACTGTTCATCCAAGGCTTCTGGTTGGGGAAGGTCTTTATTAGTTTATGGGTGGTGATATTGTTGGTGCAGATGCAGATGTGATCCAGAACAGAAGAAACATATGTTTCTGTGTCCATATGGGAGTTAAGGGTGGCTTGAGTGGCAAACTCCAGTCTGTGTGTTGAAACTGATGCTGTAGAATCTGTAGAGTCTGACCCCTTTGGTCACACTTTATCTGTCCTCACTGATGGTTTCACACATTTAATGAGGGGTAAATAATTGGGGAGTAGGAACAGTGAACGGTGATCAGACTGATTCTCGTGAAGCCCTCCACACATCTTTTATTTCTTGACCTCTCTTCTTCTCCCACCTTCGTTCCCAGCTTGGTGAGTGGCATTCTGAGCATGGTCTGTCCATGGAGAGCGACGTCCACCTCCTTAATGTGGCTGGCTCAGTCTTCAATGCCACCCTCACCATCACTACAATTTTGGTGAGCGCATCTTTCAGAAACAGTATTTTACTGTGTCCAGAGGCATGTGTATCAGTGCATGCTCTAGCTAATGCAGACAACTGATAAAGGCTTTTCCTATTGGACAAGTTTGGATAGGGCCTCCGTTTTGCTTCATTATTTTCGCTGCTAGCATATATAGCCCTGTGGTATGGTAGCTTTGTCTGGGGTTCCTTAATCGATCTTCCAACTCAATAAATTTGTAGATGATGATTCGTGTTTCTCGTTTGAGGTACATCCGAAATGGTACCCTTGGAAAAAAAGAGTCCTTTGAGTCTTATTCTACATGTACACAGTCTCCTTTATTTGATTGATAGGTCTTGCGTCTCTTCCTAATTTGTGTTTGCCTAATCTGGTCCGCCGGGTGTGACATAGCCACGCATGACTAGAATGATCTAATTATTAGCTACGTGGAGAAAGTTGAAGTGATCAAATGAGTCTTTTCTCCTCAAACAATAAGCCTTGGCATTCCACTCCCGTGGGCTTTACTTTTCTGTTCTGTTTATGTTTGTTATTTGTCAAAACAGTCTTTTGCTTCTTTTTATTTATTATTTGGTTATTGTATGTTCATTTGTTGAAAACAAGCTGTTTTTTATATGTATGTTCAATAAAAAAGAAGTTTGAAAAAAATATATCGATTTTTTAAAAATACTTTAGTGGGGCTTCTATGAGAAGTGGCACCGATAGCCAGAAAACCTCTGAACCAGCCTGTTGTTCCTGATAGGATGTTATTTGGACCAGGAGTAATGAACACAGACAATCACCTTGTCGTTTGATACTTACTGAAGCTAAACCACCTAATTAATTCAGCTGTTCTTTTTTCTTTGCAACCATGGTTATTTTAGCTCAGAATTCCATGTAATCTCTCATTAGTAGCATGCTAAATATCCAGCGGTAGTCTGCAGATGCGTGCTCCTCGTTTCAATGCACCCGGTGGCCCAGAGCCTTAATAAAGCATCAAGCCAAGAAAAAAAAACACGGCCTGAGGGAGGGAATGAGTCACGGAGAGAAACAGGCAAATCACACTGGCAGACATTCTCACTGTCAGATTCTTTTACAGACACACAAACACATCCCCACTCTCTCACACTGCCAGGCACACATTCGTGCACACACTCATCCCACATACACACCCTACTCCCACACACGTCTCAGGTTGTGCCAGTCTGATGCCCGTTCATGCAGGAGAACCCCTATGTGATGCTGAGGCCCGACCACCAAGCCCTGGTGGGCAACGAGCGCTACGAGGGCTTTTGCGTGGACATGCTGCGAGAGCTAGCCCAGCTTCTGCACTTCAGCTACCGTCTGCAGCTGGTGGCGGATGGTGTGTACGGGACGCCGGGCCCCAACGGCGCGTGGACAGGCATGGTGGGCGAGCTCATCTCCAGGGTGAGCATTGGCTGACTGTGTAGTGCTGAGTTTTCTGAAAGCAGCCTAATCGATCAAAGTGCAGCGCATTCCGTTTTATGGGGTGTAATTTGCTCGCCCGCCATTTGCCTCGCACACTAGCAACGCTTTGAATAGATGTCAAGTGTGAGCAACTTGGGAGTTTTGCGTGGGTGCACCCTTTTTGAAGTGACTACCTGATCGTTTTACCAGTCTTGGGAAATTCCATTTGGGAGGCAAAGTTAATTAGCTTAGGTCACCCTGTGCTGAAATGGTGATTGAGTATGAGGATTAAGGGGAGATTTAAGCACTGGTCTCTGTAATGTCACTAATGTCTTCTTTATAGACACCTGTCCTGACACAGACCTGGAATTACATTTATGGCCAGTGGAAAATAACTCAATTGAGTTTAAAATGAAAGAAATGATATGAATGTTTAGAATTAGTAATGTCCCTACATTTCAATAGTGGTGTGCAGCTCATTAAGAATCTCTGAAAGGAAAATTCCAAAACAGTGAAGAGAGAACTATTTTCAGCTAATTTTTACAGAGAAAACATAACCAAGTGTAGACAGAAAAATGGACTATTGAGTGGGTTGTATAAAACACCAGTTGTAACCTCTAAATGTGGTTGGGCATCAGCACTGTTTAATCTTGTCAGTCTCTGACATTCACTCAATTAGGCATGTCAGCAAAAAAGATGTGATTGGTCATTTGTCTGGCCAGCTATTTACACCGAATACCAAGTAGAACTGCATGGCACATACCCAGGACCTGACCCGCAGCCCGCCCCCCATTGATTTTGTTAATTATTTCCACTCAGACCACGTTGCACTGGGATATGTGTTGTCAAGTGGAAGCCATTCCGAGGGGAGTACTTAGGAATTTGGCCCTGCTACATCTTCACCAATTCCCCAACTAGGCACCTATGGTGCCAAACTCTGCAAATATTGTTAAACATAAACCTATGCCAACTGTCATTAAACCTATGCCACAAACCCGATAGGGCCTTGTCTGTAGAACATTTTCTTCAAATTCTAAACGCTTATGCCCCTCTAATCATGGACTAAATCAAAAGTGGAAAACCATATGAACCAATACTCTACCCAATCACTGACATCAATAAACCATGCAAAAAAACCTACACGAAGGATTTAGCTGATGTTTTTATCCATGGCAATTCACTAAATGCTACTGTACCATTTGTACCTGTTGCTATCATGATGTAGGCTAAATGCAGTAGGCCGTTATCTCTTCCAGAAAGCTGACCTGGCTATAGCAGGGCTCACCATCACCTCAGAGAGAGAGAAGGTCATTGACTTCTCCAAACCCTTCATGACCCTGGGCATCAGCATCATGTACACAGGACACATGGTGAGACCCATTCATGCACACATTTCTTTACTGACAAAAGGTATCTAGATAAAGCGTTGCATCTATCATCTAACAGAAGGGCCATGTACAGTTGTGCTCTTGCATACCTGGCAGAAATTGTGAAATTTTGGCATTGACTTAGAATATATGACTGTTCCACTCCTTTTTAAATCATAAGGATAACAGAAATCACCCAAATGGCCATGATCAAAAGTTAACATACCTTTGAATATTTTGAGTTCTTACAGACACACAAGGTGACACAGGTGAAAATGTCAATTAAAGGTGAATTTCCCACACCTGTGGTTTTAAGAATTCCAGTTATGGTCTGTATAAATAGTCAATAAGTTTGTAGCTCTCATGTGCATGCACTGAGCAGGCTAGATACTGAGCCATGGGGAGCAGAAAATATAAGATTTCAGCCAAAACTGCCTGAAGAATTGTTTGGGATATAAAGAAATAAAGAATAACCCACAGGTAACCTCAGGAGAAATACAGGCTGTTCTGGAAAAAGATGGTGTGGTTGTTTCAGGGTGCAAAATACGACAATACTTAAACAAAAATGAGCTGCATGGTCGAAGTGCCAGAACAAAGCCTTTACTGCACCAATGCCACAAAAAACCAGACTGCAATAAGCCCGACAACACCTTGACACAACTCACAGCTTCTGGCACACCGTAATTTGGAGTAATGAGACCAAAATAGAGCTTTATTGTCAACAAGGCCTATAGTGAACAGAATGGGAGTGTGTGAGCTCTAAAGGCATGGGTAGTCTTGTGAAAATTGATGGCCAGGTGAATGCAGCATGTTATCATAAAATACTGGCAGACAATTTGCATTCTTCTGCACAAAAGCTGCGCATGGGACACTTTTGTCCCATGCACAGAACCCTAAACCAGAAAAAGTTGGCATCACAGTCTCCTGACCTTAATATCATCTAGCCACTCTGAGGAGATCTCAAACGTGCAGTTCATTCAAGACGACCAATGACTTATATGACCTTCTGGCATTTTGCCAAGTTGTATGGGCAGCTATACCACCTGCAAGAATCTAGGGCCTCATAGACAATTATTACAAAAGACTACACGCTGTCATTGATGCTAAAGGGGGCAATACACAGTATTAAGAACTAAGGGTGTTCAGACTTTTGAACAAGTTCATTTTTTTTCTTTGTTGCCATGTTTTGTTTTATGATTGTGCCATTCTGTTATGACCTACAATTGAATGTGAATCCCATAAGAAATAAAAGATGTGTTTTGCCTGCTCAGTCATGTTTTCTTTACAAATGGTTCATATATTACCAATTCTCCAAGGGTATGCATACTTCTGAGCACAACTGTATGATGTAAGCCTATGTTAACTTGAAAGTGTGGACCACTGGTTGCAATCATTAATTTGTGTTAATTATGTCAAGATAGTTCTGCGGAATTGGTTATTAATAGGGGAAAGAGGTTATTTTTTATGTGTTCTGTAATTGAAAACAAACAGATTGCTATTTGAGTAAATAATATGGTACCACCATGAGCATTAAGCGATTGGACAAAAATATTTTTTTTATGTATCAGTGATTACCATGATCCCAGTCTTTTAAGAAACATTATGTAATCCAGGGTGTTTCATGGATCACTAATCTGCACTATTGCCCTATCTGACATTATACTGTATGAATGCATTACTGGTTGATCGCATTTTTCCAATCTAATGTGTTTCATCACCATGCATTGGTTACTTGTTTGAAATAAAGTTGGTTTAGCCATTTTTTGTCCTGTGGGTGATGCACCATAATTGATCAATTAATACATTGAATAAATGGCAATGCCGACCTTTTATGAGGAGGAGCCAGTGATTTTCCATCGTCTGATATGCACTTACTGCCTTGGCCTATCCAAGAAATGGCAGTTTATACCACTAGGGTAACCAAACATAGGGTCCTCTTCATTAAATCTGAAATCTTCACTGACAGGAATATTCCCCTTGATCTGTATGATCTGTATCCATCCATGGTAACGTGGTGACCTGACTGCACAGTTCTTTGGTGAAACCTGACAGCAGAACATTTTGCATTTTTCTGTGCAGATGCTTGCGGACCAGAAATCGTTTTAAATAATGCTTATCCATCTTATGGATTTATGATTTCTAAGGGTCTTTATTTCACTGTGGTTTATTAATACTGACTGGCCTTGTGTACCCCAATTATTCTTATCAAACTTCAATGAATTAGTAACATTGTCCTGGTAACAATTGAGTCTCTGTGGTAATTATTTATAGCCTGGCGAAACCCGAAAGAACTATACTTTTACGATGTATTACCTCTGCTTATCAGTGTGCTTCAATGAATAAAGCAAAGTAAAATAACACTGGGTCTAGGTAGCATCCAGGCTGCATTCTTTATGCTCTTGCTTTTTCAGACTCGTCAGCCGAGCTACTGGTCCTTCCTAGACCCCTTCTCTCCTGGTGTCTGGCTGTTCATGCTCCTGGCCTATCTAATGGTCAGCTGTGTGCTCTTCCTAGTGGCCAGGTAAGTGTGCAGCTCAACACTGACGCCTAAAGATTCAGTCAAACATTTACACCCTTGGATGATTCATTATTTCTTCAATGAGTTGAAATGGAAAACAAAATGTTGCTGTTTACATGTGTTTCTGTGAGTTTATATTTTTAATAAACAGAAATGGAAAATAGGGGCAAGGACTGCTGTGTGATTGGAGGCGCTGAGTGTGTTCCAGCAAATCTCATCCAATAGCCGAGTGCTTTGTCAAACTGTCTGATATCGCAGCACCTCGCTTGAATGACGCAATATACTAATTTAAATTGGTTGTTCTCTCAGTCCATCACCATGTTACACAACCCTACGTCTGCATTGTCCAATTGCAGCAAATAAACTATGTGAGTTTGGCAAATCTTTAACATGATCACCTATTAAAATTGTTAAACTAAAAGTGTCTAAATGTGACCGCACCCCGTCAAAGACACATCATTACTAATCACAATTCCCAGTTAAGACGATCTTTGGTGGTCTAGGATGATACAACAGTGCAAGCCATTGCCTTCCAGGCGCATGTACTGCAGCATGGGTTTGAATCAAGCTCCCAGCTTTGTCAGCAAAAAAATCTTTCACCACTTTCCATGTCCAATAAAACAAGTACATGCATGAGAGAGTTCAGGTGCACAGCAGGATGCACTGCTCTCTTTGTATCAGTAAGCTAGAAACAGTTCTTGATCAAATGTTGTCTTCTTAACCGATTGTTGATTTGTAAGGCGGAACCTTTTATGTCATTAAGAGATTCAGATTGACACTGAATTAGGGCCTTGCTTTCTCTGAAGTCTCTGTTTATTTCCTCAGGCTAACTCCTTACGAGTGGTGCTGTTCCGAGCCATGTCTGCAGGAGCGCTGCAAGCTGGTGCTAAACCAGTACACTCTGGGGAACAGTCTGTGGTTTCCTGTAGGGGGGATTCTGCAGCAAGGCACTGCTATCTCCCCTCATGCCCTGTCCACACGCTGCCTCAGTACTGTCTGGTGAGTACACTGCAGGGCTGTACGTCTCCTGAAGTGTTTACCCATATCTGGACATGCATTACTATACATGCCAATTGAACTGAAAAATAAAATGTCTGCTGATTTACTGAGTAACACTAAAAATTACACGCTGTAAAACATAGTGAGAATTGCATGAATTACGACCTAGCAGGTCCATAATATCTATGCTTGAAGGAGACTGGCATCCAAGGAAAAGTTGTACGTAGGCATACATTTGATGGTATACTTTTTTAGTAGATGTTCAGTTGTTATGAATATAGATAGATGCATAACTAAGGTTTCCTCCAACACAATAAAAATCTATAAGGGTAACTAAGAATAAATTGGGAGTGCACTGCCTCTTTAATTTAACTTCTTAACACCTACTTGATCAAATGGGATTTCATATAGATTATTTTGTAGAAGCTCTATGATGAGCCTCTTTATATGTGTTTTTGGAATGGCAGTCGGTATGTACAGAATAATACATTTGATCTATTAATTATATTAGAAAGGTTGACCATTTGAGAAAAAAATTAAGCAGATGGGACATGAAAGACTGGACAGATGCATCCAACAAACTTCAAAGGACAGAGGGAAGCAATGTACTGTGGACTTTCTGCAGATGTGATATTAAAATGTTTTACATTAATGAAATTAATGAAACTGAGGAATTACACCGAACTCTGGACAAACTGGAAATAGTATGCTCTGGGGACACTTTGTTTGTTTTCAGAGACTTTTACAAAGGGAATTTGACGAAGGTGCTCCCAAAACTTTACGAACATATTTCCTGTGAGACACGTGAAGTGGATACGGCTACAAATCATTTTGCAGTTTTGGCGAGTCAGACACCTAAAGCAGAGGGCACGTAGTACGGACTGTTCAATGTTGGTCTGAGCTATCCAAATATATGGTACAGTCAGTACCGTGCACAGACCTTCCAAGGGGCATGTGCTGAATCTGAAAAAGTTTTTAGCTCACATAAAAACAGAGCATGTCTGATTTCTACCATGTCCACATGGAAAACATACATGTTCATATACAGTGGGGCACAAAAGTATTTAGTCAGTCACCAATTGTACAAGTTCTTCCACTTAAAAGGTTGAGCGAGGCCTGTAATTTGGAACAAAATCCAGAGAATCACATTGTAGGATTTTTTATGAATTTATTGGTAAATTCCTCGGCAAAGTAAGTATTTGGTCACCTACGAACAAGCAAGATTTCTGGCTCTCACAGACCTGTAACTTCTTCTTAAAGAGGCTCCTCTGTCCAGTCGTTACCTGTATTAATGGCACCTGTTTGAACTTGTTATCAGTATAAAAGACACCTGTCCACAACCTCAAACAATCACACTCCAAACTCCACTATGGCCAAGACCAAAGAGCTGTCAAAGGACACCAGAAACAGAATTGTAGACCTGCACCAGGCTGGGAAGACTGAATCTGCAATAGGTAAGCAGCTTGGTGTGAAGAAATCAACTGTGGGAGCAATTATAAGAAAATTAAAGACATACAAGACTACTGATAATCTCCCTTGATCCGGGGCTCCACGCAAGATCTCACCCCTTGGGGTCAAAATTATCACAAGAACGGTGAGCAAAAATCCCAGAACCACACGGGGGGACCTAGTGAATGACCTGCAGAGAGCTAGGACCAACGTAACAAAGGCTACCATCAGTGACACACTACGCTGCCAGGGACTCAAACCCTGCAGTGCCAGATGTGTCCCCCTGCTTAAGCCAGTACATGTCCAGGCCCGTCTGAGGTTTGCTAGAGAGCATTTGGATGATCCAGAAGAGGATTGGGAGAATGTCATATGCTCAGATGAAACCAAAATATAACTTTTTGGTAAAAACTCAACTCATCATGTTTAGAGGAGAAAGAATGCTGAGTTGCATCCAAAGAACACCATACCTACTGTGAAGCATGTGGGTGGAAACATCATGCTTTGGGGCTGTTTTTCTGCAAAGGGACCTGGAAGACTGATCCGTGTAAAGGAAAGAATGAATGGGGCAATGTATCGTGAGATTTTGAGTGAAAACCTCCTTCCATCAGCAAGGGCATTGAAGATGAAACGTGGCTGGGTTTTTCAGCATGACAATGATCCCAAACACACCGCCCGGGCAACGAAGGAGTGGCTTCGTAAGAAGCATTTCAAGGTCCTGGAGTGGCCTAGCCAGTCACCAGATCTCTACCCCATAGAAACTCTTTGGAGGGAGTTGAAAGTCTGTATTGCCCAGCGACAGCCCCAAAACATCACTGCTCTAGAGGTGATCTGCATGGAGGAATGGGCCAAAATACCAGCAACAGTGTTTGAAAACCTTGTGAAGACTTACAGAAAATGTTTGACCTGTCATTGCCAACAAAGGGGATATAATAATGTATTGAGATTAACTTTTGTTATTGACCAAATATTTATTTTCCACCATAATTTATCAATAAATTAATTAAAAATCCTACTTTTTTTTTTCTCATTATGTCTCTCATAGTTGAAGTGTGCCTATGATGAAAATTACAGGCCTCTCTCATCTTTTTAAGTGGGAGAACTTGCACAATTGGTGGCTGACTAAATACTTTTTTGCCCCAGTGTATGTAGAGGATTTCTCAACATATGTTTACGTATGTGCCGAGAATTTGTTTCTGAGATATTACTTGTGCTTCTCACAATATTATGATACAGTATATTTTTACATTGAATATTATGAGCTAAAATAATGAATTATATGAACTTGCAGTATTTTAAGCATTTCTCAACAACGCATCATGGAGTTAACCTTTAATACATTATATTCCAGAGAAAAAGAGACTCATTATGAAAACAGTATGCATACATTTTAACACAATCATAAATGCTAAGTACTTCAAAGAAACGACTAGATGACAATATAGACATGACAGGATACAATACAAATATGGAAAAATATATGAGTTAGATGTAAATGCAAAATGCATACGACCAACTATAATTTTGTCATTAATGTATATATTTACATGTATTTAAAACATTTGAAAATGTCCAAAATTGAATATTTTAAACATATACTACATATATTTACATTAATATACGCCCATGTTAAAAATATATGTTTTTCGAAAGATATGTCAATATACTTCCGTGTGGGACCTCTTGGTATAGCTAAATGCTGTTCATTCTCAGCTGGGCTTACACAGCTAGGAGAACACAGATATTGCATGTTAATCTATTGGAGTGACTCGCGTAAAAAAAAAAAATGGATGATGCATGCCCATTGGAGTGAGTGACACATACAAGAGACAAACGACACATGGCTGTCGTGTATGACCATGTCCACAAGACGGACGGGCACATGCCAACTGGAAAGGGCTCTAGATAGCAAAGGGGCATTTGCTCTGTACTGGTTGAGCCACACCTGTGTACGTGTCTGGCTACAGCACAGTTGTGACCAGGCATACCAGGACGTGTTTAAGGAGGCCTCTGGGGAGAACTACATGGAACCCAACACTGGTTTTATCAAAAAGTGAATTGAGGATGTTGTCTCTACAGTGACTAATACAGCATATTAAAATACGAAAAAGTGGTCTATTGGCAAAGCCAAAAGCTTGTAGTACTGCTGGTATCAATTATTTGATTATTATTTGATACATGATTGAGTAGACATAGATATACACACACACACACACACATGTTTTGCACCCTTCTGTATAAACCAGTTTGACTGTCTTGCTCTGAACAAGACTCATGACATAGTATGCATTTGGGGATTTCCTGCTGAGACTGTCTTGTTCCTCCTGGCTGCAGGTGGTTCTTCACCCTGATCATAGTGTCCTCCTATACAGCCAACCTGGCCGCCTTCCTCACCGTCCAGAGGATGGAGGTGCCCATTGACTCTGTGGACGACCTGGCTGACCAGACGACCATAGAATATGGCACCATGCAGGGAGGCTCTACCATGAACTTCTTCCAGGTAGAGAGAGATTTTCAGTGCTTCTGTTTGTGCCACTTTAAAGTAAAGCAATGCACAAGCTGAACACATTGAATACATGCGATGCACCAAGTGTCCCAAAGCCAACATAAACACTGCAGCAGAATGCTCCATTGACAATGACTTCAGCCATAATGGAAAGAGTTTGACTCTTGTGTTGGACATCAAGCATTAGACCTGCAGATTCACAGACACAAACCCATTTAGTCTGTGATAAATAGGTACAGTCATTTCTATCTCCCATGTTTGTAGAAGGCAGGACATAGGCGCCGAGCTATCGAATTAACTTTAATTGCCAATCTCAGAAAAACCAAACATGACACAGAACATGTGTCTACAGCAAACAGTGACAGAAAAACAAGAAACCATGCAGGCCTAGTTCAGTCGGCCCGCAATAGAAAGTGTTGCCCTCTCAAGATTCCAACCCGGGTCGCCCACATGGAAGGATGTGTCGTTAACCATTATACCACAAAGCTATATGTTTAACCGGTGTCAGTATAACCTCTTGCGTTTACCTCTTTTGTCACTTTCCATTTCAACTGCTAGTTGGCCATTCCTGAATGATATTGATACAGTTAAACTGACCAACGTTTCTTACTAAGTTTACCTTCACCACAAATAGCGTCTATGAACAGTTTGACATTTGCCACTGGCTGTTTTAACAGCATATTAGGCAGTAATAGGCTTTACCAGTATCTACTAAGTTACTGGAAAACTTTGCTAATTAGCAATTGCTAATGAGTCTTGTCAAAGCTATTTCATTTCATGGCATAAGAACATATTTTTTTGCTTTCATGGCATAACATCGTACTTTTGTCTTTCATTTGTAAATATCATCAAGTGAAAATACAAGAAAATACCTCCACCATAGCATCTATGAACTGTATGGATTTGGCCACTGGCCGTTTTAACAGCTTATTAGCCAGTAATAGGCTTACTATTATCTTCCTTTTGAACCTTTCAACCTTAATCCTTTACTATCATCCTAGGAATATTCATAAGACATGGTCAATTGCTAATGAGACTGAAGATGAATTTTCCATTCCAGAAATAGTTGCAATATAACCGTATACAGTTTTAGTTAAGGCTTAATATAACGTAACTACTGTTTGTTGTAGCCAGCAAATGTTTGTATATCCTTCAAAGGTTCAAGATTCAAAAGGTTTATTTGTAATTTGCAATAAAAAATGATGGCAATGAAATGCTTGGTTTTCCTACTCCCAACAATGCAGTAAAAAAGTAACAGTAATTATAATATAAAAATAAGAAGGTAACTATCAATAATAACACTTCAAAAAAATGCATCAATAATAATAACTAACTGTCATAATAAAAAGTGTACAACCGTAGTGCAATGTAAAAGTGACAGGTGTGCATGAAATGATGGGTAGATGAGCATGATATAAAGTGACAGGTGTGCATGGGACTATGGATGGAGGAAAAGAAGGGTTCCTGAATTGAGCAGCCTGAGGCCTGAGGAAAGAAACTGTTCCGTAGCCTGTTAGTTTTGGACAGAATACTCCTGTACCTTCTGCCTGACGGCAGCTTGGTAACCATCCATGGAATGGGTGGCTGGGATCTCTAATGATTAGTTTGCTCCTCCTTCTACATCTCTCTGTGTAGAGATCCTGCAGGGCTGGCAGGTTAGACCTTGTGATGCGCTCTGCTGTTTTCACCCTCAGAAGTGCTTTATGGTCGAGGGTGATGCAGCTGCCATACCAGGCGCTGACACAGCCGGACAGGATACTCTCGATAGTGCATCTGTAGAAGTAGGTGAGTATCCTAGAATCCATATCCAAGTCACCGCTGATGTTGACACCAAGGAACCGGCTGTTGTGAACTCTACTGCAGACCCATTGATGTGTAGGGGGGCGTGGTCTCCCCGCTGCTACTTCCTGTGATCAACAATCCTCTCCTTCATTTTGCTGATATTGAGCTGGAAGTTGTTTTCCTGACACCACAAAGTCAGTGACCTCACCTCGTCTCTATAGGCTGACTCGTCGTTGAGATCAGCCCTATGATGGTGGTGCCGTCAACTTAACGATGGTGTTGAAGACGTGGGTTGCCAGGCAGTCGCAGGTGAAGAGAGATTACAGGAGCGGGCTCAGCACACAGCCCTGGTGGGGAGCCAGTACTGAGAGTCAGTGAGGAGGAGGTGGTGTTGCCCATCTTTACCACCTGGGGTCTGCCCGTCCTGACCCAAAACGCATGCACGGAAGCGTACCTCGAAAGTCCACCAGAAACAGTCACAATATAACTGTAAACTGTTTTATTTCAGACTTACTATAATGTAGTTACTGAAGGTTTTAGCCAGAAACGTTTGTCTATATGGAATAATTCATAATGTGTACTGTGAGGAGATACGAACCACTACGCTATTTAACAAGGGGTACTCAGTCAGTCAGTCACTCAGAGACATTCGCTGTTCTTGGCCGGCTCCGCATACGTGGTTCGGCAAAACACTTCTTTGTTAATTGGCAGATTGCAACCAACTGAAAGGTGCATACACCGCCACCTACTGTGCCGGAGTGTGAGGCCGGTGAAGGCCTCCCCACTTCAAATTCTTGCACCCAAATCCGCATCTCTAATAAAATGAAACACTGCCCTCAAAACCAGTCCGTCACCACTCCCACGCCCCAATACCCCACCCATGCCCCATCGCCTACCTCCCTGTCTGACCCGTATATACAGCGTTTCTCATTCCCCATCATACCTCTCCAAATAAAACAACACATGTTTCCTCCTCTATACATCACTCACACAAACCAGTCTTGTGTTTCCCTATCAACTTCAGTTTTGCATTCGACCCTGTATGCCCAAACCTCAACCTAGACCACATCACCTCTTCTCTCCTACAACCCCAAGTCAGCACTTCCACCCTATCTGAACTCTGTACCCCATAATACCCTCTCCCTGTCCTGCTCTCATCCCACTTCTGAAAAAACTGGCTTAAAATTGTGACTAGAGTCAAATACTTTTTTTGAGGGATACTCAGGTGGTCAACATGAGCTACCAAAATGATTATGAAGTGTGCCAGACTTGTAGTCCAAAGATTGGGGGGGGTGATATCCACATGCAGGAAAATTGCCTTAATTTGACACTAGTTGCAATAGGAGCATAATACATTTAATTTATAAAACTATATAAACATTTCAAAGCAATGGTGGCTGAATTATTATCTTTACACTTTAGAAACCACTAGTCGAATAAGAAATGGGAGACTTGAACGATATTGCCGATGAATTTGTCTTCCAACGCGATCAACCTGCCTTAAAAATTCTAATGAAACACAGCTTAACGTGGTTATCGATTGCTGCCTTGAGGTACACAATGAAATTCAAGCTTTTTGCTACAAAGATCAGTGAAATATGTAGGCTAAACTGTCCTTTCAATAAGCAAACAAGTCTCAGCAATGAGAATCGAGAGAATTCCCGTTCATGCGAAAGGGGGGAGATTTTCGGTACCACACCAGTACCCAGCAGTACCAGACCACCACCCAGCCTCTCCAATCCCAGCAACTTTACCCCTACCCAGTCTTTATCCTGCTCAGCACTGCAGCCAAATCAGTACACAATACAACCCTCCACCCAACTCAAGCCTAAAATCATTGCCACCATCTTAGCTGTAAAAAATGACATGGGATCAGTCAACCTTTTACCCACCAGCACACCAAACTTTCGGGGAGACACGCCTGCTCCCACTTTACCACTATCTGGATCCTTCGACGCGTCCGTATACACTCTCACAAAGTTAAAATATTTCTTGCTAACAAACCTCTCCACACTAATACTCACACTATTTGTCTCCCACATTTTCCTACACTCTAGCATTCTCACTCTATCCGCTGGGCCGACATTATTGTACTGAGAAATGTTATTGTTTTTGGAAAAATACTTGCCCACTACAAATTTGATGCCAGCACAGGGCATGTTTACCAAGTGTTTCATCACCCTTTCTTTTAACAATACTCTGTAAGCATTTGGGAACTGAGGAGACCAATTGCTGTAGTATTGAAATGAGTGAAATGTATTCCCATTCTTGCTTTTTAAGATTTTAGCTGCTCAACTGTTTGGAGTCTCCTTTGTTGTATTTTTCTTTTCATAATGCGCAAAATGTGTTTAATAGGCGACAGGTCTGGGTTGCAGGCAGGCCAGTTTAGCAGCCAGATTATTTTACTAATCACACTGCCATCAGATTTAAAAAAAAGTTACTCTATAACAATGGGCCTACATCAAATAGTTAATAGCTCTCTGAAATCAGGCATTTTCTTTAAATACAGCTGCTATTAAGCCCCTATTAAAAAGAGAACACTGGATGCATCTATATTGAACAACTATTGACCTGAGGTTGGGGAACACCACATCCAGCACCCGAACAATCAGTACCGGCACCCCACAGGGTTGGGTGCTCTCCCCACTGCTCTTCTCTCTCTACACCAACGACTGCACCTCAAGAGACCCATCTGACAAACTACTGAAGTTTGCAGACGACGCTACGGTCATCGGCCTCATCCGGGACCGTGATGAGTCTACCTACAGTCAGAAGATTGAACAGTTAGTTCTCTGGTGTGGTTAGAACAACCTGGATCTTAACCCGCTCAAAACTGTGGAGATGACTTTGGTCTTCAGGGTGAGCCCCCCCAACTCTGCCCCCTATCACCATTCTCAACCACCTTGTGTCTGTAGTTGAATCCTTCAGGTTTCTGGGATCCACTGTCTCCCAGGATCTAAAGTGGAAGCCCAACACAGATGCCATCGTTAAAAAGGCCCAGCAGAGGATGCACGTCCTGTGCCAGCTTAAGAAGCTTAACCTGTCTAAGGAGCTACTGATCCACTTTTACACAGCCATCATCATCAGTCTGTTCTCAAATTTGGAAAGGAAAAGACTTCAACAGACAGTTAGAACTACCGGAAAGATCATTGGTGCCAACCTGCCCTCCATCCAGAACTTACACAAAACCAGTTTCAGTAAAAGGACAGTCAACCACAGGAACAGTTTCTATCCACAGGCCATCACTCTGATGAACAGTCAACTTTGGACATTTAGTGCCAGGCACAATCCCTGTATAGCCACCCAGTAACTCTGACCCCAACATCCACCTGTCTGCTACTTATTTGTATATATTTTTTTATTCTTCCTGTAATTCAGGGTTGTTAATTCTCTATATATACTGTATATATCATATCCACCTACCTCATGTACGCCTGCACAAAAACGATATTGCAGTCGGTGACTCTTGTTGAGTGTCCTTTGTTTAAGTCTTTTATGAATAAGCACATCATGAGTATGTATAACCCAGGGTCAATTTCCTCATATGTGTACATATACCTGGCGAATAAAGCTGATTCTGATTCTGACCTGTATCAAATCTGCCTTTTATAGCCAAGATTATTGAGAAGGTTGGCTCAAGCAGTCTCTTTGACAAATTTCAGTCAGGCTTCAGAACCCACCAAAGTTCTGAAACTGCCCTGATAAACGTTTTAAATGATATAGGGCTGAATAGATTTTTGGTTCTATTAGATTTCAGTGCCGCATTTGACACTGTAGATCATAGAACACTTATAGATAGGCTGAAAAACTCTCCGGGACAGTCCTTAATTGGTTCAGATCTTATCTAGATGGCTGGTGTTACTTTGTCACCATTGGTAATCATGAATCTGATAGGGTGGCTATGAGATTGAAGAGACCACTTCAGTTCAATCTCTATATGCTACCTCTGGGCCAAATTCAACAGAACAACATTAACTATCTTAGCTATGCCGATGATACTCCAATATATATGGCTCTCGAACCGTATTACAACAGCTGGATGAACCAAAATTGTCTAGAATGAAACACAGACGAAACAGAGTTTATTGTCTTTGGCATCAAAAATGAAAGAACGCTGAGGGAAAAGGTTTTCAGGCCTTTTGATAGGAGATTTTCAGACCATTTGATAGGTTTTTTAGACATTCTAATGGGATGTTTTTAGACCTTATGATAGGAGGTTTTCAGACCTTACTGTTTAGCCTTACAGCTTTTATAGCTTCACATATTTATATTAGTTTTTACGCTATTTCTGTTTTCTTTTTCAATGTTTTCTTTGTTTTTATGCTATTGTATTTTTATATTTTTTCCTTTTATTTGTAAATCACATTGAATTGCTTCTATGTATGAATTGTGCTATATAAATGAACTTGCTTGCTCTTAAATCTGTATATATTGTTCAGCATTAATGGTGCCTTCACAGATTTGCAAGCCACCCATGTGCAATAATGTCCTCTCATACAGTCATGGATGCAGGCTTTTGAACTGAGCGATGATAACAACCCGGATGGTCCCTCTCCTCCTTAGTCTGGAACACATAGTGTCCATGATTCCCCAAAATGATTTCTAATTTAGATCAATCAGACCACAGGAAATGTTTGCACTTTGCCGCAGTCCATATTAAAGGAGCTCGGGCCAAGAGAAGGTGGTGAAGGTGGTGAATTTGGTTCATGTTTATATATGGTCTCTTGCATGAACTTGGATTTGTGGCTTTAGCAATTTACTGTGTGTGCAGACAATTGTTTTCTGAAGTGCTTCTGAGCCAATGAATCCCACTACAGAATCGTGTCTGTTTTTAAAGCAGTGCTGCCTGAGGCCCCGATGATCACGGCCATCCTATATTGGTATTCGGCCTTGTATTTGCATACAGAGATTTCACCGGATTCTCTGAATCTTTTACTGATATTATGTACCATAGACGATGAGATCCCCAAATTATTTTATTTTACATTGAGAAACGTTATTCCTAAATTGTTGCACTATTTGCCTGCGCAGAGTGGGTGAACCCCTCCCTATACTCACTTCTGGAATGAATTTTTAATAACCAGTCATGTTACTGACCTGATGCCAATTGACCTAATTAGTTGTGTGATATTCCACCTAGTTATTTTTTTGTATTACACACATTTTACACACAGTCTTTTGTTGCCTCTGTCTCAACTTTTTTGAAACGTGCTGTTGGTATCAAATTCAAAGTGGGCATATATTTTTCAAAGAACAATAAAATGTCTCAGTTTCAGAATTTGTCTCAGTTTCAAAGATTTTATGTATTTGTACAATTTCCTATTGAAAAATAGGTTCAAATTATTTGCACAGCATGGCATTCTGTTTTCATTTACATTTAACGCAGCATCCCAACTATTTTTGGAAACGGGTTTGTACATTCTATAATCATCACAACAACTAGTCAGTTTTTGTGTTATGAGAATGTTTGCCGCAAGCTAAGAACTTTTATTGGAATGTTCACAAAATCATTGGTGGTTTGTTAATTGTCATTTTTTGCTTGCCCACAGAACTCGCAGTACGAGACCTACCAGCGTATGTGGAACTTTATGCATGCCAAGCAAAACAGTGTATTTGTGAAGAGCACAGAAGAAGGCATCAACCGTGTGCTCAACTCTAACTATGCCTACTTGCTGGAGAGCACCATGAGCGAATACTACCGTCTGCGCAACTGTAACCTCACACAGATAGGAGGCCTATTGGACACCAAGGGCTATGGCATTGGCATGCCACTGGGTAAGAACCGCTTATGTAGCAGGCACAGCGTAGCTTTTTGTATGGAAAACAATGGGAATTTACCTGTAAGGTTTAGGATTTTTATTTAGATTCCTTATAGCTAGCCTATCTGGGGTCCACACAAAGCAATTTAACAGTACTTAATTTAGGATATATACAAATGGGGCCCTGGAATGTCACAGAGGTGTGGTCAATGCCTCACATTCAGCTGAGTCATTGCAAGACCAGGATTTAAATACTGCTCTCAGATTTGCCCAGGGATACTGTATATTTTCTCTTGCTGTATATTTTACTGTATATTCTCATTCCCACCTTGCAAACAGACAAATTGTTTTAGAAGACAAAATAAGAGTGACATCTGATTATAACCTGTTAAAACAGAGAAGTGTATCCCAATCCTTTTTCAATCATAATAACAGAAGTCACCCAAATGGCCCTGATCAAAAGTTTACCTAGCCTTGAATGTTTGGCCTTGTTATAAACACACAAGGTCACACACAGGTGAAAATGGCAATTAAGGGTACATTTCCCACACATGTCTTTTTAAATTGCAATTAGTGTCTGTGTATAAATAGTCAATTAGTTTGTTAGCTCTCACATTGACTGAGTAGGCTAGATACTGAGTCATGGGGAGCAGAATATAATTGTCAAAAGACTTGTGTAAAAAGGTAATGGACTTTATAAAGATGGAAAAGTATATATAAGATTTACAATGCCTTGCAAATGCCAGTCAGTAGAAAAGAAAAATTAAGAAAAATTGTAGGATCTCTTAATACCATGCAAAGGTCATGGAAGACCAACAAATATTTCAGCCAAAACAACCAGAAGAGGGGGGAACACCAAAAGAAGTGCTGTAATACTGTTTGAGTTCATACCATCTTTTGGCTCACTACTGTAGCTCTGCAAATTCAGCTATTGTGTAAAACCTACCAACATAAAACAAAGTTACTGGATTAACCCTCACAATAGCTACGTGCATTGAGTGCCTTTCAGACAGTAGACACAAACACGATCACCTTGCCAGCTAAGGAACACTACATTGCACTATAAGGTTCTCTCATTGACTCAAATTCAAACCTCTGCAAACACTGGTTGATTTTACTGTAGCTATCTAGCAAATATCAGCTTACCGCTAGCGAACATAAAGTGTGACCTTTAATTCAATGTAGTGAAAATTAAGTCTGGTGATGGTTATGTATTGTATTGTATTGAGCATAAGAAGTAAAGAAATGCATAACGTATCTTTGTTTGACTTACTTACTGAAAGTGAGGCACCAATGACAGACTGTCAGATTCCCACCCACGCACACACTGTACCTGAACGAGGTGCCGCTGCTCAGGACTGTGGGGCGTCAGTGGATCAAACCCTTTTTAGGCGAATGGTGGGGGTCGTAATTCTTTGAAACTCAACGCGCTAAATTACGCTAATCGACGATTGGTGCTTTCATTGCATCATGTTATTGAAATTACATAGTTATGTTTAAAGCGATATATTTGGGGGGACAAATCATTGTTTTCCCCAGGATAGGGGCTCGTGTCCACACCGTCAACCCCAGGATTTCCGCCCATGGTAGCCAGAAAGAAGCCTTTACTGCACCTTGACACACCTCACAGCTTCTGGAACACTGTTATTTCAAGGCCAAAATAGAGCTTTATGGTCCCAACCATAAGCGTTAAGTTTGGAAAGGGGGTCAACAAGGCCTATAGTGAACAGAATACCATCCCCAATGTGAAGCATGGTGGTGGCTCATAGATTTTTTGGGGATTGTGTGAGCTCTAAAGACACATGGAATCTTGTGAAAAATGATGGTAAGATGAATGCAGCATGCTATCAGAAAATACTGGCAGACAATTTGCATTCTTCAGCACGAAAGCTGCGTGTGGACGCTCTTGGACTTTCCAGCACAACAATAACCCTAAGCACAAGGCCAAGCTGATCCTCCAGTGGTTACAGCATAAAAAGGTGAAGGTTCTGGAGTGGCCATCACAGTCTCCTGACCATAATATCATCGATCCACTCTGGGGAGATCTCAAACGTGCGATACATGCAAGACGACCAAAGACTTTGCATGTCCTGGAGGCATTTTGCCAAGACGAATGAGCAGCTATACCACCTGCAAGAATTTGAGGTCTCAGACAACTATTACAAAAGACTGCACGCTGTCATTGCTAAAAAGGGCAATACACAATGTTAAGGGTATGTGCAGATATTTGAACAGGTTAATTTTTTTCTTTGTTGCCATGTCTTGTTTTATGATTGTGCCATTCTGTTATGACCTACAGTTGAATGTGAATGCAATAAGAAATAAAAGATGTGTTTTACCTGCTCACTCGTGTTTTCTTTACAAATGGTTCATATATTACCAATTCTCCAAGGGCACGCAAACTTTTGAGTACAACTATACATGTAAAAGGCCAATACATTAATAAGTAAGTTCAGTACAGACACAATTTCAAATATTTAAGAAGATAGTGTTGCAATCCAATGCTCTGTTAGATTCCAAACAGATTTCAAAAAAAGCGAAAACTGTCTCAGAATTTCTAGATAGAATTTGGTGATCTGAAAACATCCTCATTTTATTGAATGGTTTATTGTGTTTACTGTATGTTTAGAGTAAAATGTACTAAACTGTATTGTAAAGTGAACTCTGTTAACAGGCTCAGTGTACCGGGATGAGATTGATTTGGCCATCCTCAAACTCCAAGAGGACAATAAGCTGGAGATGCTCAAGAGGAAGTGGTGGCTGGAGGACAAGTGTTCCAAAGAGGAAGTCCATCAAACGCAGGGTACACTTTTAAAAATTACCATAAGATCTGTCCACAGACAATAGATATATACAGTCTTTCAAAAATTTTGTTGCTGTAAAAGTTAAAACATTCTGCTGCGAGTAAGTCTAATACACCTCCTGTGTTTATTTTAAAAGTACAGCTACATTTGGCTATATAATCAAGAAATGTGGATTTGAGTTAGAAATGTTCACATGATGCAACTTCATAACATTACCTTTTATATAAGGGTATTTTCATACGCATATCTGTTTTTCCATTTGGAAATTAATGCACTAGATTTTATGGGAGACTGCGCTAAGACAGATAATAGCTAAGAAATCATTAAACTTGAAAAGGAACCAGGAAAACCTAGTTCAGCCGGCCTGCAATTAAATGTGATAAACGTGGTTACCACCCTAACTGTATTTGAACCCGTTTTTTCCACATTTGTCGTTTATAGCTACACTTGACATTAGATAATTGTGTAGCGATTAGACACATTAACAAGACGCCAAGTTTTAATATTTTGTTTCTTATTAAGCATACCACCACAAATAGCATATATGAAATGTATGGATTTTGCCACTGGCCGTTTTAACAACTTATTAGCCAGTAACAGGCTTACTTGTATCTATCTTGAACAACTTGAACTTAACAAAGTCAAAGCTATTTCATGGCACAAAAGCGTTTGTTTTTCTTTCATTCGTGAATGATATTGATACAATAACTATCAATATAGGTGACGATAATGGACTTTTTCCTCGAGTGAAAAACCCTACTATTTTACTGCCCAATGGGGTTTTATCTAGCCTATATTACCATAAAAATGTTATGAATTGATCAGCATTTTAATGGGGGAAATAATCATTCGACCCCCCTGCAAAACATGACTTAGTACTTGGTGGCAAAACCCTTTTTGGCAATCACAGAGATCAGAGGTTTTACACACGATCAGGAGGGATTTTGTCCCACTCCTTTTCACAGACTTTCTTCAAGTCATCAAGGTTTCAAGGCTGACGTTTGGCAACTTGAACCTTCAGCTCCCTCCACAGATTTTCTATGGGATATAATGTGCTTCTTCTTGAGCCACTTTGTTGCCTTGGTCGTGCGTCGTGTTTTGGGTCATTGTCATGCTTGAATACCCATCCACAACCCATTTTCAATGCACTGGTTGAGGGAAGGAGGCACTCATCCAAGATTTGAAGGTATATGGCCCGTCCATCGTCCCTTTGATGCAGTGAAGTTGTCCTGTCCCCTTAGCAGTAAAACACACCCCAAGCATGTTTCCACCTCCATGTTAGACGATGGGGATGGTGTTCTTGGGGGCATTGCTTCTCCATACACGGCGAGTTGAGTTGATGTCAAAAAGCTTGATTTTGGTTTTATCCGACAACACTTTCACCCAGTTCTCCTCTGAATCATTCAGATGTTCATTGGCAAACTTCAGACCGGCCTGTACACATGCTTTCTTGAGCAGGGGGACCTTGCTGGGGGACCAATTGTTTTCTTAGTGACTGGTCCCAGCTGCCTTAAAAACAAGATCATCCCATGTAGTTCTGGGCTGATTCCTCACCATTCTCATGATCAATGCAACTCCACGAGGTGAGATCTTGCATGGAGCCCCAGATCAAGGGAGATTGACAGTTCTTTTGTGTTTCTTCTATTTGCGAATAATCGCACCAACTGTTGAGCCCGAGTGGTCCGATCCAACAGACGAGCTACTTTAGCTCAAACTGCTGAAAAAGTCAATGCTGGCTACTGATAGAATAGTATCAGAACACACAGTGCATCGCAGTTTGGTGCGTATGGGTCTGTGTAGACGCAGACCAGTCAGGGTTCCCATGCTGACCCGTCTACTGCCGAAAACACCTACAATGGACACGTGAGCATCATAACTGGATCACGGAGCAATGGAAGAAGGTGGCTTGGTCTGATGAATCATGTCTCCTTTTACATCACGTTGATGTCCGGGTGGGTGTGCATTGCTTACCTGGAGAACACATTTAACCAGGATGCACTATGGGAAGGAGGCAATCCGGCGGAGGCAGTGTGATGCTTTGGGCAATGTTCTGCTGGGAAACCTGCCATTCATGTGGATGTTACTTTAACACGTACCACCTACCTAAGCAGACCATGTGCACCCTTTCATGGCAATGGTATTCCCTGGTGGCACTGGCCTCTTTCAGCAGGATAATGCACCCTGCCACAAAGCAAACAATGGTTCAGGAATGGTTTAAGGAACACAACAACTTCAAGGTGTTGACTTGGCCTCCAAATTCCCCAGAACTCAATCCAATCAAGCATCTGTGGGATGTGCTGGACAAACGGATCCAATCCACGGAGGCCCAACATCGCACCTTACAGGACTTAAAGGATCTACTGCTAATGTTTTGGTGCCAGATACCACAGCACACCTTCAGAGGTCTAGGAGTCCATGCCTCGACAGGTCAAGGCTGTTTCTGTGGTAAAAGTGGGACCTATACAATATTAGGCAGATGGTCACAATGTTATAGCTGATCGGTGTATATTTACATTTATTACAACAGAAAACAACTCTGTTAAAAGATCTCCAGACATACAACAATATTCTATATGCAGCAATGCAACACAAGTGGTGAAACAGGCTGGAATTAAATCTGAGTTTTACTCAAAGCACCACTTTAAGACAATGTTCCGGTGTTTACAGAGCTCCTATTAACGTTAAATACAGCATACATTGGATCACTTTGCAGTTGCCTTTAACCCGCAATTGAATCCTTGCGGGAAAGTCAGTTAAATATGTATACATCCCTCTCTGTCTCTCTCTGGTATAGGGCTGGGCATGGAGAATATAGGTGGGGTCTTCGTTGTCCTGCTGTCTGGTCTACTGTTGGCTGTGTTCATGGCAGGGCTGGAGTTTGCCTGGGTGCAGCAACACACCAGGGGATTACGGGTGAGGAATCATCTGTAGTAACACCAGGGGATTATTGGTGTGGGGTCATCTGTAGTAACACCAGGGGATTATTGGTGTGGGGTCATCTAAAGTAACACCAGGGGATAATTGGTTAGGGGTCATTTGTAGTAACACCAGGGATTATTGGTTAGGAGTTATCTGTAGTAACACCAGGGGATTATTGGTGTGGGTGGTGTCATCTGAAGTAACACCAGGGGGTAATTGGTTAGGGGTCATCTGTAGTAACACCAGGGATTATTGGTTAGGAGTCATCTGTAGTAACACCAGGGGATTATTGGTGTGGGTGGGGTCATCTGAAGTAACACCAGGGGGTAATTGGTTAGGGGTCATCTGTAGTAACACCAGGGGATTATTGGTGTGGGGTCATCTGTAGTAACGCCAGGGGATTATGGAATTAGGCGCATAAGGATTCCCATATAGACTTCCTGATTGAGTAAGCAGGGTGATACAAACAAGCACTCTCTCCGCTGTGCTTTGATAAATCTTAATGATGGTCCCAGGTCCGCTGGGAGTTGTTGCAATGAAGCAGGGTTTTAATCACAAACTGGATATCACCAAAATACATTTACATCAAATTTGGAAACAAGAGCAAAAATAATGCAAACTGAAGCACTAGAATGCAAGCTGAGGGGAAAAAACTATGAATTAATTTCTTAATAAAAATCATGATTGTGCCTTTTCCCGTTGTTTCCTAGCTCTCCATGTTTACAGATATGCTGCGGGCTCTCCATTGGATTCTGCTGTGTGAGAACAGTATTGCTCTGGAAGGATTCAGAGGCCCAGGTACATTACTACAAGCACACCCTCCGCTCCCAGGGGACTGCATGCCCGGGTCAGCCACTTGCCCCATCAGTAACGGCATGGTGCGCAGGATGGAAAACAGTAGCAGTGATCCTATGGATCCACTATCTCATAGACTCGAACAGGAAGCCATTTTGGCTCCACTGGGCTGCACTCATGTCCGCATCTGCCCAGAGTGCAGGGGATATAAAGGACTTCGAATGCGAATCCCACCGACAAGAGAAAACTTACCAGAACTGAGAGAAGAGAATGTTTAGCATATGTGCGTATATGGGCACTTCTCCCCGATTTACATAAACTTCAACAGGGATTGATTTTTTTCTATTCTAAAATGATTTTCCCAGTGGTGAGCAACAGACAGATTTCGCAGTTGTCTGTTTTATCTGAGATGTGATGCAAATTAATTTAAAATGTATAACTTAAGGACAAGAGTACAGTTTCACATTGCCAAATGAACTATATAGCCTTAAAAAAACGATATGTCCCTGCCACTCGTTGAATTGGAGAAAAATGCTTTGGGTAACAAACGTATATATTATTAGTTTCAGTTAAGACAGGAAGAAATCTCCAATTCAACATAAGCAGGCTACACTGTATCCTGTATTTTCAGTTAAACCCAACTCCTCAAATATGCAATGGATGCATAAGTAGGCGATCATGTTTTCACCTGCAGTGTGCATTCATTTAATGAAATGGTAAAGACCTGCAGCAGGATGTGTTTGAGGGCACTATACTATGATCATTTCAACAATGTCATTGGGTGGTGGCTAAATGTTCTCTGTGCATGACAAAAACAGTGGTTAGTGTGACATCAATGTAGTGTGTGTGGTCAGGTTTTTTAAGACGGGGTAACCTGTTGAAACCCATTAAAACTGCCAACAACCAATTATTTACAGATAAAGTCAATTAAAATGATTAAATTCCAATCCAGTAACAGTTGTCTTTTTTTCCAGATATCTGTTAATTTGATTCTGTTTTGAAATAAGTTATGAAATAAGTATATTTTCAGACAGAGGACAACATTGTCAATATCGTTGAGCTTATTTCCAGAATGTAAAAAATATATATGGCTATTCCAATAAGTTATTTTCAGGTAAGTCTTAAATTTTACAGTTCTTAAAAGCATCCAACTGCAGGTAAAAAAATTACATATGGCTGACAGTAGAGCTGGTGTTGTATCCAATTTTAGTCACTAAAACCAGCTCTAATATCAGCCATATTTTGTTAACCTCTGAAATAAAAGCATTTTCATGGTTTCCAAACCAATTGTCCATTTATTTTCATGAAACCACTCAAACCTTTAATTCTTTAAATTTCTCTGATTACAATACATTCTATATTTACAATACAAATCAGTTGTGTTCGTTCATTGTCAATGCAGTTTTCTTTGTTTCATCAGCCCTGTGATCCCTCTTCCTCTTTCGTTTGTTGGTCTGTCCCTCTTCCTCTCTGAACTGATGCCTAGTAAGGAAAAACAAAACATTTCAAAATAAATACCCCATTTGCTTTCCACATTACTATTATTGTTTACTAATTTTGCAAATGCTCTAATAAAGAGCACCTTTGAAATAGTAAAGATTAGTAAGAAAAATGTGCCAACCACAAGAAATTCACTTGTTTGCTTTCTTCAAGAACTATCCTAAGTGCAAGACAGTAGTGTTAAACACTCCAGAGTCACATGACTCCCGAATCATATGTTAACACTCCTGCTCCCACCTGCACGTCTACCCCTGTCTCCTACTTCCTAAACACAGTAACATTTCCCCCAGACATATACAAATAAACATATGATATCCACAACAAACATCTCACTGCCTTCAATTAGCATGACGAAAAATAATGCATGCTGCTGCAGGACTTGTAGGGCTAAGACAACCAGCCTAATGAAGAGCTGGTGTCAGCCAGATTACTGCTGGACAAGAAACTCACCTGGACTGCCAGCGCCGTCCACTGTTCCACACACGGCCAAATGAAGGCAGCCAGTTAGCGTCGGTCTGGGAGCTATGGTCGAAGTTTGCCCCCACCCGATTAGGGGGAAGTTTTCTCAGCTTCTCCTGCTCTTCTGTTGGGAGAGACGGTGTGGTGAGTGTCGGGGGGGACATTATTTTGGCAAGAGGCTAGAAGAGAGTCAAGAGACTAAAGTGACTTGGTCAAAGCCAAACCTAGAATGGATTAATGGACTGAATTTAGATCCCTTTTTACCCAGTGGTCCAAACACTCTTAATTTTATCAATCATTTGATCAACGACGTGGCAACAGGAGTCTTCCTTTCCTGGATAATTGACAACAGATTATTACCACAACGTTGGTGATTCAGTGTGTTTGAACACAAAGGGACCTACTCTGTTTGAGGAAGTCCTGGAGCGATGGGCCGATCTGCTCTGTTGTCCCGGAGCCTCCCTCCTGGGGGTCCTCCTGTAGCCAAGGAGGAATAGCTCCTAAAACACAAAGACTATCACAATCCATTACAGAGTTAGGTACCAACACATGTAGATAACTAAATAAGGGATTTAACGCAGGGCTTTGGTTAGCTGGTAATTATTTGACCATTATTTCAACAAAGAACACAGCCTGAGACCAGGGTCTCTACTAGCTAGGCCCTGCAAATACGTTAACACATACACTAAGTACAATGATCAAAATACAACACATAAGTTAAAATACACAGGTGTTATCCCATTAGAACAGTGGTTCCCAACCATGGGTACTAGGAACCCTGGGGGTACTTGAAAAGACTCATGACACCATAGGCTTATTAGTGAAATTAACATGAGGAGTACTTCAGGGGTATTCCAAGGAGTGCTAAATCTTTTGGGGGGTAAAGTAACTGAAAAAGTGAGGGAAATATACATATAGTGAGGAAAGAGCCTGTACTCCAAATTGCAAAAAAAAAAAAAAAAATTGGTATCAGGAAAGACTGATTTTGGAATGCAAGAGAGAAATAATAATACACAGAACAATCACTGTCAGAATGACCCCTATGTAAATGTGAATGTTGTCATTCTGAGTCAATTCAACTGACATCTACAGTGGGTTGCACACTTGATACTAAGGATCAGTAGAATTGTCTAAATGTCTAGTAAAATAACATCTGCCAGTCAAATGTCTGGTGTCACAAGATCCTAACAGAAACACTGCGTTTTCAATTACCTGTATGAACGTTTCCACCGTTAGAAAGGTCCTGTTGTACACAAGCAAAACATATTTCTATTATTTATTGACATTCTTCACACGTAAAAAAATACATATGGTCACCTTCCCCCTCTTAGACATAGCATGAATCAACAAATAATTGCATGCCACATCCCATTCTATCACACTACTATGTGGTTCACTCATACATAACCTTTCCATGCGCTGTCAAATCTGACAGGTGTCAGTAATGTCTAGGAAGAGGAACACACGAATACTAAATGTGCCAGTGTACCTGGTAGCCAATGAAGGTCAGGCCTTTTCCAGGCCCCGCCCAATGTGTCGCCACCATTCGGTCAACACGGCCATGCACAGCCTGCTCATTGGATCCAGCAGTCCTAATGTGAGAGCTATAAAATCACATGAAAGAGATCAAAGAAATGTATACCCACCACAGGTGATGACCTGAACGCCAAACACAAACACAGAACACTTCTACAATACTTCAAATGCAAGCAGACTCGGATAACATATCCACTCTGGTCCAAAATGTATACTAAAAGCAGCCAATTCACTTAACAATATTTCTGCAAATGATTAATGTCAAATAAGTCATACTAAGCCAGTAGATCCATGCTAGGTTAGACATTCAAACACTGTATTATTTAAAACATAGATGGGTGAATTTCAGCCTTTTGGAAAGACCACTGATTATGGGGATTTACAGGTAGCCACTTTGGGAAACAATCTGGGAATACATCTGGGTCCTGTTTATTAAAAACGAAAACAGAACAACAAAGGCCCAACCCCAAATCAACCCCTAGAATATTTTACGAACAAAAGCTTGCTAGAAGACACTTAGGGTCTTCCAGCAGAATAATATGAATCTACTCAAATATCCTCAGTGATCTTCCTTATGATAGCTACTGTTCTGTGTTTTGGGGTGTGGGCAACAGGCCAACAAGGCATTGATTGAGGTAGTGATGTAGTTAGAGTAGCGAAAAGGCAAAAACTTTCCCCAAACTTGCTTAGGTTGTCCAGTGTAACATTAACCTCTTATTCCTGCAATATTTCAGGAAAACATACGAATTTGGGAATCATTTGAGCAATAGTACACAGCGGGAAGTAATCACTTTGTCTAGACAGTCTAACAGGAACTTCTCACCTGGAAGGCTCCTCCCCTGAGCTGCACGGGTCCTGTGAGTTTGATGGTTCCAGCTCTGTCTCAGGCTGAAGTTGATTCAGGAAAAGCCAACAGTGGTTCATATAGCAGTTTGTGCATTATCACACTATGGGGCCCTGACTCCCACACTATGAAGTTATGTTTTTCCTCATAACTTTCAAAAGGTGTGACAAAATGTGACCTTAAGAGCATCTATACACAACATTCTATGTTAAACAAATAAATGAAACAGCAAATTGTGTGTTTGTTCCAAATTTCACTTTAAAAGAGTAAAAGATTGGCCCCTGTTCAGGCAACATGTTTGTGGAGCGCAGCAGGATCTGCTGTACTTTTACCAACCTGGAAGACCAAATGGATGCACTACCTACTTAGTCATAACAGAGACATTTAAATGACTAACATGTAAAATAATCTCAACTCTCAATCACAACACTTTAAGGTACCACAAACATAAAGATAACACACAGAGAAAATTATACAGTTGCAGGCAAGTGTCTAGATCACGACTGCCCATTGTCCCTGGAGATCCTGGAGACACGCCTGTAGGTCCTCCCTCCAACCCCAATTTTGACAACTAAATTAGGATTGGAAGTAAAATATACAGGACAGGAGCATGCCAGGAACATAATTGGGCAGCACTGCTCTAGTTAATTTCAAAACATTCTTTAAACTATTACAAAGCCATTTCTAGTCAATGGCGCAGGAATCACTGATTACCTGCTGTTTTCTATTATAAACTGAGGACAACCGTTGTTGTCCTCTATTGTTTCTTGAGGAAAACTCCTGAGATGTCAGATATACTAATTGACAAGGCGAATGTCAAAAACAACATTTCTGGTGTGAGACACTGGATTTATTATGGCTGGTAAACGATTTTGGATGCAGACTCAGATACCCCTCACAAAACAAATCTCTCACACGCGATCAAACTGAGCCAGTGGCAATGATATGGATACTGTTGTTGCATCCTGGGTAAACAAACCTCTGTGAGGGACTGGAGAACATCCTGACGATGCTGCTCCTGGGCTCGGATACGAGTGGCTTGCTAGAGGACAGACAATGCCCAGAGTAAGATGTCAGCCCAGGCTAGAACAGATTTCTCACATTCACATGCTAGATGGATAACATGTTCATAAAGCATCTCAGAGACATAAAAAGTGTTACACTGCATATCTTCGAGAAGCCAATGTTGGTGCCTGTTTTCACAAAAGGATTAGGGGTGATCACCTAGGATTAATTTGACTTTAAAACAAAATGAAAAAGACACATGACAAGGTGGAGGAGTACATTTAAGCAAGTGATTAACAGGCCTCTGTTAATACTACTGTGTGACTGGGCCAACAGAGCTCTGTTAATACTATTGTGTAACTGGGCCGACAAGCCTCTGTTAATACTACTATGTAACTGGGCCAACAGGGCTCTGTTAATACTACTATGTAACTGGGCCAACAGGGCTCTGTTAATACTACTGTGTAACTGGGCCGACAAGCCCCTGTTAATACTACTGTGTAACTGGGCCGACAAGCCCCTGTTAATACTACTGTGTAACTGGGCCGACAAGCCCCTGTTAATACTACTGTGTAACTGGGCCAACAGGGCTCTTGTCAATCTGTGAAATATCTTAGTTTAACTTCTGGGTTTGGAGCATGTCTCTGTTTCTTTGAAGATGCAAGTATTATGTAGCCCATCTGACCTGAAAGGAAAACTGTCAATGGACATTGTGTGCCTTGGGAAGGGGGGTGGGCTCTCTGGCAAGAGCTGTTGTCTCCCAATCCCCTGGATCCTATTTAAACATGGGAAAACTTTTTACATAGTTACTTTTGTCATACCTGCTTGATAAGCTCATCCTCTTTCTCTTCAAATGACTCCAATGCTTTGGCCACCTCTGTTTTAAATCTGACACGAGAACAAAATGTTTAGGAACATTCCACAGCACACTTGTATGTTTAAAACCTTCCAGCGAATCTCTTACCTTTCACTTTCCTCTTCTGTGACTATAAACTTGCCCTTCAGTTTGGGGTCAGCTTTGTTCTCCCACCAGAATGCATGGGTGCCCTTCCTGTGCTCAGTCCTAAAAAAATAGAAATTATATAAGTCTCTGAGAAATATACAGTGCTGATCCCAATGATACATACATTACAGTATTCCGTTTTCTCCTTCCAAGCCATAACTCTTCTGCTAGCTACTTCGTTGAGTACATTACACTATTACTAGGTTGTGTTGTCTTTCCACCTTAAGATTAATACACTACACTGTCTCTTTGGATTAGGCCTCTACTAAATAACAGTCAACAAAAAACTATGCTGAACCCCATTTGCTACACACTGGTCAATAATAGCTCCAGCTATTAAAAAAGAAAGCTGTCAGAGGTGACTAAACATAAAAATGCAAAAGCATCCCATAACATGAAAATGAATGACATTATGCCTGACTCCTTTCTCATTAGTAAGACATTAGTTACTACTGTATTTTACATGGCCATGTGTTCCAGCAAGCCCCCGAACAGCACGGTGAGGTTGCCATCGGTGACGTCTCGCTCTACCTCAACCCCGCAGCAGTAACACCAAAATCTGCGCTTGTGCTGAGTGCAATCATACTTCTCCACCTGGGGGGTTTTTAACGTTCGACGGGCCTCTTTCACCTGTGAAACACAACAGAACACCAGGTGTCTTTTAAGACTGACATTTTGTTGAAGATGCAGTCTATGCCTTCTGCCTTTTTTTTTTTAAACCTCCCATTTTGGTCTTTATGTGTAACATGTTGTTTATGTAAGCATAATCTACAATACACTTAGAAAAACTTTTATACCTCAGTTGGCAATCATATTCTAACCTGTTTTGATGAGATGGGGCACATAAATGACATAATAGTACATTATTTCTGGGGACCATTTTAGCTTGAAAGGATTACTTTTACAACTAGTGGAGAAAAATCCTGGCATGCATCTTCAAGTTGCATAAAAAGTATAATATTCTTGAAAATAATATTTTAGGCCTTTTGGAAAGACCACAGCTTGAGTACAATATTCATTTTAGGCTGTGGCTGACGTATGAAGTACTGTAGTCAACCCTTCTCCTGAAATGACTAAATGTTGTTGATTATTGTGGGTAATTCGTTTTTGGTTCAACGAACCTGAAACAATTAGCCAAACCAATTGTATCAATTAGGTCAGTTACTCCTGTAGTACTGCACACAAGATGAAGCATTCCAGGCAGTTTTGAAACAGCAGAAAAACTGCACAATGCACAAATACTTACACAGTAAACAATATATTACAGACGCAATATGTGCATATCACATTAGTAGTTGGGAAACGGTGGCCTAGTCTGTGGTCGGCACTATTACCTTCTCAAGAAATTTCACAAGTACCACTTTGAGTTTGCTCTGGTGACTTTTTCCGAAGATGTGCGCTTTTCCAGAAAACGATGTTTGCCTGCATATCGCACAGTAAAATACGCCCATTTTCAGCCGGACTCCTAGATTTTCTACACGTCCACTCCAGGGACAAAAGGCATTGTCCTAACACTACAGACAGTCGGAGGAGGGTTGTATATCGGTCTGGCTCGCTAGATAGCCAGCTTGTTAACTTAGCTTCCGTACAGAACGTCTCATGCTAGGTTTCGCGTCAATTTATCACGAGATGATCGGTTAGATAAGGTATTTTTTTATAACTATCTGCTCTGACTTAAAAGAATAACATCAGCGTCTTGTGAGCGACATTTAAGAAATCACTTCCGGGTCACGAAAATAAGGAATTTTTCAAAATAAAAGAGACCAACATATTACTTGAAAACTGACATAAATAGAGTTTATTAATTGTTAAAGAAAATGTACCTCTCAAAACATTGAAAACAATTCATGTTACACCATATTAAAGAGTAAATTTAATAAAATGTGGGTATTAAAACACGTTCCAGGGGCAAAATTCAGAAAATGCCAATGACTGAATATGGAATAAATATTGCCTCACTGCTCATAAACTATTGAATATTCCACAGAAAAAGCAATTTATGAACTGTTCAGGAGAGTGTGTAGAGTAATACAAACATGTCAAACGATGGGGAATGTACTGAATATTCCATAGAGAAAGCAATGTAGGAACAGTTCAGGAAAGTGTGTAGAGAAACACAAACCTGTCAAATCATGAGGAACAGTGTGCTACATCTAGCAACACAATATTTTCCACACCCTCTTTTTCCACAATGTAACTCAATAGATATGAAACACATATTGACTAATACAGAAAAACAATACTATACGCCGCAGTGAATGTATTGTAGGAAATGTTCAGGAGAGTCTAGTGTGATAATATGCAAAAAAATCAAGGGACACTGTGTATTTGCAATTGTTGCTGGCAATTTACTCCGCCCATCTTATTGGCACCAATGTAATTCAATGGATGGATTTTTGCAATGTTTTGAAGATAAAAATAAGCAACTTTTAAGATACATTTTATATGTTAATCAAAGGAGGTCAGTGTCAAGGGTAACATCAAGATTTCTTAAATTTTTTTGGGATACAACCATGCAGCTGTCAAGGTTCACAGTGAGATCCTAAAACTAGCATTTCTGTTTTTCTTTAGTTTAAAAGCAAGATGTTCTCTGTCATGCACCTAATATATGAAACACATGCTTCCAAAGTAGCTGTTTTTTGGGCTTCTCCATGCTTCATTTAAATATATAACTGTGTGTAATCAGCATAACAGTTAAAATTGACAGTGTGATTCCGGATTACATCACCAAGAGGCAGCATATATATAGTGAGAACAATAATGGACCCAGAACCGAGCCTTGAGGAACACCAAAATATACTTTTGATTTGTCAGAGTATATAGCATCCATACATACGAAGTGATATCTTTCAGATAAGATTTAAACCAGGCTAAAACATTCCCACATAGCTCAATATGAGTTTCTAGTCTCTTTAAGAGAAGGGAGTGATCAAGTGTCAAAAGCAGTACTAAGCTCAAGAAGCAACAGGATGCATGCAAGACCTTTATCTGAGGCCATTAGGTCGTCATTTGTTACCTTCACGAGTGCAGTGTCTATGATGGGGTCTGGAACCGGACTGGAACATTTTATAATTTTAATTTGTCTTCAGGAAGGCATTCAGTTGTTGGTAAAACATGGGAGGTTTGATATTGGCCAGTACTTGTTTAATATATCTGGATCCAGTTTCTATTTTTTAGAAGAATCTGTACATATTGCCTTATACAGAAAAAACATTCTATATCCCGCAATGAATTTATTGTAAGAAATGTTCAGGAGACTGTAAAGAGGGGTTAAATGCTAAAAGATCAAGGGGCACTATGTATTTGCAATTGTTGCTGGCATTTTACTCCACCCATGTTACATCATCAAGGGTTAATCAACACATTTTTTAAATATTAAATATTTGCAACAATTGTTGTAACTCCATCTCCATTTCTCAATGTGCTCCACCTTAGAATATTATCCATCCTTTGTGAAGTAGTATTTAAACAAAATTTTTATTTGGTTTATTTTGTTTTTATATGTAGATATTCCCTTTATCTGTGTTTACAATATACATTAAGCAAAGCAGCAAAATAGATTAATATCGGGTTTTACCATGGACCTTTATTTTGAAGGTAAAATCTGAAAACCGTTAGTCTTATAGTTGCTACGGAGTCTAATGTCACCAGCATGACGCTACTTTTAACACTAGCACCCACGTCGTACCTACGTGACTTCCATCCTGTGAGCTTTACAAAGCTCGTCCGGGTTACGGACTTTCGACATCAAAATAAGAGTCAAAATATCGTGTCAAATCTTGGTGCACCTGGAGAAATGTCTCTACTTATGCTGTGGCAATTGGCGGCCAAGAGGTAATGGTTTAAGGTCACTAATCAATGGGTTTCTTTTGACAGGAATTTTTTAGAATATTTGGCAACTATCTATTAGAGAGCTGTAACATGGCGCTGCCTTCAACATTAAACATGGAATTTAATACGATATTTGAGGAGAAAAGGTGTCGGGAAGCACTCTGCCTAAGGATGATCTGTATTTGATGCAGCCACCTCAACTCCATATAGGTAGACCATGTGATTCTTCTTGCTTAACACATCCTTAGAGTTTGGGTTATGCTGAGATAGTCATTCTGGAAGATCAAGGGATATTGGATTAATTTGAATGACTTAACGTCTGACAGACATACAGTGTGCATTGTAGAGATGTAGCACAATCAAATTGAAGTTGAAAGCAATGGTTTAAAAATTATTTTCAACATAACCCATAACGTAAAATGCTAATTCGACTTGACCAGCAAACTAACATTGATTGATCTCACAAAAGGAGTTAAATTGGTTATAGGCAATTCATATTTGTCTACCAATGCCTCTTAATATTAAAGTAATCCATCAATCATCAACCCAAGTCATGTTACTGAGTTGGAGTAATCAAAAAGTTACTTTACAGATTACAAATGTGGACAGGTAACATGCAGCTAATGGATTAAATTTACAAGTAACCTTCCCAACAATGCATATTGTTTTGTATTATTTTACAGGACAATGGCAAAATAGAAAACTGTAGATAGAAGGGCAACTTGAATCATTTGCCAAAATTATTTTATTGCTTATTCATACAAAAGTAAACATTAAATTGAAATACAAAAAAAAAAAAGAAAAGTGGCTGAAAAACACACAGCCCAAAAGTTAAGTTTGCCAAAAGAAAGGAAACGCTCCTGTTCACTTATCCAATAACATCCCTTGCATTGCAGCCAGTGTATACTCCCACCTAATTTGGGGGATAAATCTGGCATAGCTCATAGCTCAAACAATGTTTGAATCATCCCTGTCAAAAAGAAAAATGCATATTTCCATGTTACAGCAATTTGACATTTAATATTTCCAGCTCAGTATGAAAACCCTCCTGTTAATCCAAGTCAATTCAACAGTAACTGATTGACCCATAAATTAAAGGCAATTATGTAGCAATGGTTGACATTGGGCCAGCGATAATGCGTACACAGCCCTACAAATGTAAATGACAAGAGAACATGTTTCCCAGGTCAGCCTTCAAAAGACAGCTGTAATCTTCCTTGCACTTGAATCTCCTTCAAAGAGCCTCTGTGCACTCACCATGCCAACACTCAAACCCATTCACCAAAACTCAATCACATTCCATTGCCAGTGTTTCATCCGTTGTTTTACCATCTTTGTGGGACCCCCAAAATATTAACATTAAAAAAACCTGCACTTAAAATAGCAGATTTTTCTCACAGGGACTGGAATTGTGGCTATACAGGCAACATTTGATGTGTACACATCTGATAAACTTAGAGCTTAATATGCAATGATACTGCTGTTCTGAAACTCACCAGGGTTATTCATGCTCCTCTTTAACACTTTGTATGAGTCTCCCGCTAAGGTGTGAATCTCATCTCTCAGCCTCCGGCGCCCATCTGGAGTTAGGTGCCACAGACAGGACTTCCTCTTCCCCTCACTGCATACCTGCTGGGGGGTCTTGCGAAAGCTGTTGCTGAAACACAGGTTGTGGCGGATAGTGTTCTTCCAGCCATCGGGGGCAGTCTGGAAGAATGGGAAGTGCTCCCTGGGATAGGGAGTTGGGAAAATGACTAAACATTTTCCTATTACACTATCAAGCATTGTGAACTCAAAGGGGTTCCAACACAACACAGCAGATAACCCAATCCCAATTCCCCAAAACATTAATCCAAATGGCCATAGGGAGTTATGTTTAAAAAAATGAACATGTACATTATAGCATGTCGCAGGTGTAGCAAAATGATGGTGTCTCAGCTTGAAAAAAAAAAAAAAAAAAAAAAAACATGCATTGGTTAAGTCAGGGATGGGCAACCTGGATGGGGGTGGAGACCACATATGATGTACTGGTCATCAGGGGTCCGCAGATTAATGTATTTGTTAATAAGTTATAAGTAAACTAGGTCTGATGCTAGGACATGTATATCTGGGCAATATTAAAATATTTAATAAAGTGCCGTTTTCTCTCCCTGAATCTCTCCCGGGATTCAGCATGTTCACTACGGTGTAATTAAATGCATGAACCCTTTGAACCATATGTGTTTTTTGAATGTTTTCACAAATTTGATATTTCTGTAATAGGTATCATCAAGTGGTTTATGGCTCAAACATCAGCATACTCTCAGATACACTTATAAAGACATAGAACCTGAAATGACTGTTGTGTGTAAACATGCAAAAAAATTACTTCAGGCCCATTTCATGTTTTGTTTCCAGCATAGATTGTTGGTTCCAATACGAAGTTAAAAAAAAAAAGTCTTTGCCCTTAAATTTAGTACTGTTTAAATTTATCCAAGGGCTGCAAAGAGGGGTTGGGTGCCGCCAGTTGACCATGCCTGGGTTAAGTAGTGTTTGAAATGAGAGGATTTCATTGGTAGAAGCAAATTGGCGACTCTTCTACACCTAGCCAAACAGAAAGCAAGCTGTGTTTCTGTCCATATATTATACCTATGAAATCCTTTGAGATACCCACAAGAGTTTAGGAATGTGAAGGGTAAAAGGGTTCGGTTGGGGATTTGGCAACAGTCTCCTGCCAGTTCCCCAAATCTTTCTTCAGACCTTCCCAGATATTGTCCATATTGGTTTTAAGCCAAAACTGGCAACCCTGGAGAAGTCCTTTGACTAATTGAATTAGGTGTCAGATTAGAATGTAAAACATGCTGTATGATATGTCTGGGGAGCCCAATGAGCTAAGAGGTTAGGAAAGTAACACGAATGAATACACAGCCATCAATTAATAAACCCATGACTGTACACAGTTGCCTTTACCTTGTGAAGTTATAGATCTGCTGGACATTGAGGCTGCCAGTACGGCTGCTGCTAAGCGCCATGGCGATTAAAATGCAGTAGTTGACAGGGGGGCGTGGCCAGGCTCCATTCTTCATGTTGTTATCCTGAAGGACCTGTTGGAGGCGCTTGCTGTGAGCCAGACTAAGCTTCCGTGGTTCACGCTTAGAAGCCTTTGACTTGCGAGCAGTTTTGAATTTTCGACAAATAGGGAGATCTACAGAAGATGTGTCATCCTCATCTGTAAGCTATGAGAAACAAAACAAAAAACAAAAAAGTACTGACAATATTGCTTGACAAACCCCTGGTAAAAAAAAGTTACATTTGTTCTCCTGATTAGAGTAGACCTACCATGTACTCGCTGGATGAAGATGCATCATTTAGAGATTCTTTAAAGCAGGTGCCCTCAATATGTGAAGCTGGGAACACTTTGGGTAGACATGCATTTGGGCCTGGGTGTTCCAGTGGCGTTGTTGGACTCAATATCTTTGTTACTTTTTTGGGATACTTTATTGGGCAGGCTAGGTTGGGGTTGACCATCAACCATAGATTTGGCTCTACTGGAGATTCTGAAAGGCAGGTACATTAACATTACAAACACAAACTGAAACATCGTGGGGCCAATTCCAAATAAAAAATAGATTACCCGATTTGTCGCGATTTTGACAAGGAAGTTCGTCCTTTCTTCTTGAGATTCTTGCATAATGCCACTGAACCAGATCATTCCGTTTATCGTCTGCTAACAAGATGCAGGCGAATTAAATGAAGTGTTGGACCACGGCCACATTCAGTGGCATTAAATGTTCAATTGCTGAAAATAGAAATCCCAGGAATAGTGCAGAGATTATTTGCTAATTCTACACTGACGTTCCAAGGTTCTCTCTGAAAATTACAGAACGCAAGAACTAACTGAACGAAGCCACGACGCAATTAATACTGTTGAAGTTTAAATTGCGTGTAGGAGATTCCGTGAGAGATCAAACAACGTAAAAAAAATGCAGTACCTTGAAAATATTGGTCAGTTGTTGTGGTCAGCTTGATTTCTTCGTCCATATCCCAGTCATAAAGTCTGGTTGAAAGATGGAGCTCAAGAAACCTACTTCGAGTTTTAAAATGTAGAGACATTATTGTTCGGTCGATAAGTAGACCTCGATTTGATGTTTATTTATCATACGAGCTAAGATATCCGAACCTCATCCTCTGACGGAATTCACCCACGCCGCCAATTAAAGGAGTGCCAGGTGTGAAGAATTCGGATGGATTCACGTGCTCGTGGGATATAGAATACTGCACTGGAGAAGTGATAATTTAGTGATTGCTTGCGTTTCTAATTAGAAGCATACCAGCCTACGCAACAAATGACATTTCTTTATCAGTTTCCTGATTTGGTGTTAAAAATGACAGCCTTAATCATTTTTAGGGGAATGTCAAACTGTGCTCATTTATTTTAACTGAAGTTGAGTGATATCAAACCAAATATGCAGTTGATAATAGATTTATTTTTTATTTTTTACATTTTGCCAGCTTTACTGAAATGTATTAAACTATGTGTAAGGCAAACTGAACCATGGTTTATAGTTGATCTTGGCAAATTGGATAATTTCAGATTAAGGAAATATTTAACATCCAGTTGAAAATAGTAACATTTTAGGTTAAAAGGGTACTTTGTAGAACCCGGCCTATAGACAATAACACTTTCGTCTTCCCTTACCGAATGAGACCGGTATAGTACTACCTAGTCAAGGGTGGTTTAGTGTTGAAGGACAGTACTATAGGTGGCTAAAGCGAGTATAAGAACATCGTTAATGGGCTAGAATTCAGGACCGGCGAGAAATTTTAAATTGGTTGTGTATCAGTCACTCGGATTCTTTATGTAGGAAATATAATTTGAAACAATAGCTAACCATTAACCGCAGGTTTTGCTTATTGATATGCTAGTAATAGGCGTACAGTAAAATTCGTACATATTGCCCCTTAAAAGTTGACTAAACCCACTTAGTACGTAGGGGGCGGTATTAAACCAATATGTTCAGTGTATTTGGCATTGAACATATTGAAGAAGCGAAAACAACAAACTTGAAGGTGACGTGCGTGCCTAATGATTTTTATTTATTTAAATAACTTATTGATATCCTTCTAATAATGTTATGTTTGCGAAACCCACGACAATGGACTCGCTAAATAACTTGGTAGATAGCTGGAAGTCGGAATTAGAAAACGAACCATACAGCGAAACCCAGATGGCCATTAGACATAATGCAAGGCAAGAAGTACTTCCGGGTCTTTGATATTTTTTGGCATTCTTCAGAATCAAGAATAATTAATTTTGTTAATGACTGGGACGACACAATACAGAATAATAAATATATTTGCAAACAATTCCCCGGAAAAACCATTTCTCAATTGTATTTTCGTTTCCCCGAAACAGCTGGAAGTTTTTCCGATTTTTATGTCAAATGAAATTTCGCTGGCCGAGGTTCCGTTTTGTTGTTCTCAAAACCAATCCGCTGAACCATCCCGGACTATTCCGCGTTATAATAGCCTAAAAATTCGCTGTGGATATTTTGTTTCGGATTTCTGCCTACATAGAGACAGTCAGTTGACAAAACAGGTGACATTTAAGTTTATTCAACATTATAAACAGTGATGGAACTTTTTATAACACAAACTAGACGAGACACGTTGCGGGCACGTTAATAATGCTATACTAACTACTCACGTGCTTTAAGTTGCCAGTCGTTTAAATATCACTATGAGATGCTTCACGGCAGCAGTTACACTTACTTATTGTTGACACAAGCATTCTAACCCACGTGCGCCACTGAAAGATGAGCAGAATATATTGAAAGATGAATAACTAGAAGCTATTGGTTTTACCTTTCATCTCATTAAATGTCATTTTTCATTTATCAATTAATCCTCAGAGATAACAGAGAAATTCAAGTGTGCGGGATTTTTTCCAATGCTACCGGGGGTAAAGGACAGTAAGTTTGTGAAATCTGGTGGTACTGAACCACTGCGAACTTATTTCTTATGCATGGCTTGGTAAATGGGTGAGTTTATTGGAAGGTGGAGGATTGTCTCTGGGGATTTTACAGGATAACATCTGACCTTATATATTGGGATAATGATTTAACGAGACAACATAATGACCTTATATGAGACTACCTTCAGCTTATTGGTTAGCATGTATTTTTGGGGTAAGGACCGGGTCTTCTTCCAGCAAAAACATTTGCATTAGTATTCCAAAATGCAAGAACGGAAGGAACAGAAACAATGTCATTCTGGAACAAAGACAGGATTCTGTTGTTGAAGTACATATTGCCAACGGGTGTCAGCTGATTCAAAAGAAAGCTTGGATAGAGGTTGAGGAAATACAGCCTGAAATAGCCTTCCCAACCCAGTTTTCAGTGTTTACGTTTTGACAGGGAAAATGGAGATTTCAACCACGGTTACCTAGGGTGACCACAATTTCTCATTCCCGAACCCGGACCCACATGAATGCGCTTATGCACGCATGTTAGTCATCATGCATTCTTGTTGTTGGTGGAGAAGGGGCGCTTTGAGTTTTGATGAGAATTGTTGCTTTGTTATGCAGTACTACGTTACAGTATTATTAGAGGTTCTCCAGTAAGAGGCAATTGTTAGTGGTATTAGTATTCTTGGCGCCTAAAATGGTTAATAACTCAAAAGGTCCTTGGTAAAATTGCTATAAACTTGCGTACTGTTAAAACAGTCCACGTGTGACAACCATACAGACACCCGCCCCGATTCCTCCACCAGGGGTGCTATTGTACACGATTTAATTGGCTAATTTCAAAAGGATGCCATTTCCACCAGTTTGTCCTACAGTGCTGCTTTTGTTTTTGTACCTGTCTCATTTCTCATGATGAACAAAAAAGCCTAAAGAACCCCCTAATTTCCACCATGATGGATTAATCTGTACAATGCAAATTTGTCCAAAACTACAAAAATCTTTTCAAGAACCGTAAATCCAATTGACTTGTCTTTTGGCATACAGGTGTATTATGCATGCCTCTCTTAAGTATTTTCAGGAATGAGAGAACTTGCAAAATGGCAGATAAAATTGCTGACTACTGAACAATATATGCATGCACAATGTGCATGTGTGGAATTCTTTCTTGAAACAATAACCTATGCACTTCAAATTCATTGTGCATCACCTGGATTGGTAATGTGATATCCTGGGCAAATGGGCATACCTGGTGGGCCAATCACATCTCTTACTAGGCCCCACCGGTCCCCTAATGACAGTTTCTTCTGTCAGATGCGGCGGCTCAGAGACAAAACTCTGTGGATGAGGGTGTGGAAATGGACTAACAAAAGCGCTAGGGCAAGTGGGTGCGGAGAAGTTGTGGGCCAAAATAAGTAACACTCTGAGGGCGGATGCCACTGCACATGCGAAATAACTGACTTGTTATCGTGGAAACCAGGCAGAGGAGCAGGCATGTGACAAGGAACCCGAGGAGGAACAGCATGAGCGTGACAGGGCGAGGGGCAGCGAGCAGGAGCGGTAAGAATAGAGTAGCTTCCGGATTAACAGGGAGAGACTCGCAGGGAGGGGGCAGCCGGATGTTGTAGTGTGCGTGTGCCCATGATGGCGAGGAATTGGATAAGTTGATGACAGAAAATGCAGTGTCCCTAAAAAGCCTTCAATATTGATTAATAGACTCAAATAGTTGACATGTCAGAATATCCATAATATCCTAAATGTGATATTGGTTATTTTTTGCATTTATTTAGACCATAATACATTTTTAAATAGCTTCAAATAAGGTCTGTTGTTTTGGCTTACCCCTACTCTGCATTTTGATAACTAAATCTTGTCAGGAAAAGGTGATGGCGAGTATACCAAAAGATTGCTGTATCGAGACCCAAGCCATCCTTGACCAAAAATCTGGTGTTTAGCTCCGGAGCAAAGCTGTTAACTATAATTATTTTTATGAGCTATGCAAAAAAACTAAGTTCACACATTCATAGAACGCACCTAATTGTTTCTCCCAGGTCTTGTTTATTCTTGTGGCAGAACAGATGTCCACTTCCTCCATTAGTTGCAGTTGTTTATGGGGTTTAAAGAGGTTTGTGTCCCTGTATTGTGAATTACACTGATCAACCATAACATAATGATCACTGACAGGTGATTTCAATAACACTGATAATCTAATTTTCATGGCACCTGTCAGTGGCTGGGATATAATAGGCAGCAAGACAACATTCTGTCCTCAAAGTTGATGTGTTAGAAACAGGAAAAATGGGCAAGCGTGAGAATCTGAGGGACTTTGACAAGGGCTGAACAGTGATGGCTAGACGACTGGGTCAGAGCATCTCCAAAATTGCAGCCCTTGCGGGGTGTTCCCGGTCTACAGTGGTCAGTACCTATCAAAAGTGGTGGAAGGATGGAAAAGCTGTGATCCAGCGACAGTTTAGCCCTGAAATAGCTCGCCTGATTCAATAGGTAAGCTTGTTAATTAGTTAAAAAGTGGATTCATGTGTGCTGGCTCTGGTATACATCAAATAGATTGAATGGCTGGGGGCTCCCCAGTAGAGGGTTGAAGACCTATGCACTAGGTTGTACTGTATGGAGATTAAGATGGGCGATTATTTCAGTCTTTGGGCTTACGGCAAAAGACAATTTGCCATATTTGGAGGAGACAATAGAAAAAGTTTAGTTCAAAACCAACTAACATTTATCACGTGACATGTATATGATATGGATCCCAACTGATTGGGGGCCCACAATTTTGTGTTTTTCGCTGTGATGGAAGATTTGATCATTAAACCGCTATAGTGGGGGAAAGCTGTTAAACCCATTGATGCTGGACTTGCTCTAGCTGGACCCTGCTCTCCCTGAGAGCGAGAGCTGCACGCATAGAGAGACAATCCAACAACTTCAAACAATTCCTCATTATTCGCCGTTAAGCAGCAAGGCGTCTGAGTGGTTTGAGTTATATTGCCAATATACCTTGGCTAGGTGATGTATCCAGGGGCATTCCCTGATCTCTCATTTTTATCCTTAAAATCAGAATTTCTTTTCAGTTTCTCATTGCTTATTTAAACCCACTATACATGTTTTCCTTTTGTCAGTCAAAGCATATTGGTATTTCTTTTTAAAAACAGTAGGGCACATGATATGGAGTGCCAGGTTTTTGGGTGATGTTGGTTACATTTTAGTCATTTAATAGATGCTGTGATACAGATTGTTTGTTTGTCACCTGTGATACAGTTTGTTATGCTGTGATACAGTTTGTTATGCTGTGATATGCTTTGTTACACAGCCACCTTTTTATTTTGAACACAACCTTGTCCTTACACAGGGGGACACCTTTCCTGTTGACATGGGGGATTATGCCTCAGCATCAGATGACTTCACAGAAGAAGAGTTTCGTAAACCATCAATGTACATATCTGAGTGGGAAGATCGCACTGCTAAGTCAAATTACTTGAGGGTTCCAATGATTCTCCAGGCAACAGAGGGTTCCAATGATTCTCCAGGAACTGAAAAAGGAAGAGGCCGTCCAAGTGGGCTTCCCAGCCCTCACCCATGTATGACTTGTTCAATGACATTTGCTCACTTAGCACACCTAAAGGCCCACGAGAGGACACATACTGGGGAGAGGCCTTACGACTGCTCTGAATGCGGGAAGCGTTTTGCTCAAATAGCTCATCTAAAAGTACACCACAGAATCCATACGGGAGAGAAGCCTTACAACTGTTCTGTGTGTGGGAAAAGGTTTGCTCAGTTGGCATCCTTGCAAGTTCATCAAAGAAGACACACAGGAGAGAAACCTTTCCAATGCAATGCATGTGAAGCAAGTTTCTCACAGTTATCTAACTTGCTAGCTCATAAGACTAAACATATTGGTGGAGTGCCTTATCCATGCTCTGACTGTGGGAAAGTTTTCTCTACTGCTGGGAGTCTGAAGGTGCACCAGCGAGTACACACTGGGGACAAACCTTTCCAGTGCGGTTACTGTTTTAAATGTTTCACTCAGTTAGGAAACTTAAAAGCTCATATTGAAAGACATAAAAGGAAGGGAGAGATGTTTGATCAGTCTAAGAAAGTTTGTTAAAAATACAGTATATCGGAACTAAAGAAATAATGGCTAGACGGACTTAAAGTCATAGTTCCAAAATTCATATTGAACACGTGGATTGATACAATAACAAAAATACAACAACAAAACTGTCTGGTAAACACTGGAAGTACCCGTTAGTTTCAAATGAGAATTGTATTGTGAAAATTGTATTTTGAGGAATACAACATCAGCATGTTCTTTGAGGTAAGCAGCACCGTCTTAGTTTGAGAGTGTTTTAAAGTTGTTTTCTGCTTGCAATGCAACGCAGCTTTGCGATAGGTGTACATGCGGTTTCCATTAGTTAATTTTTATGATGCTAATAATGCTAATTACTGACTGAGACAAAGCTGAACATTTGATTGTTTTAGAAAAATTACCACGTGCCTGAAAGACAAACTTGGGGTAAGTGGACTGTTACCGAAATATGATTTTTGGATTGAACTATCCCTTTAAATTCCCTGAGGAGAGAGTGGCTGTGTTAGAATGCCTAAGAAAGGGGTGTTATCACTTTGAATACTGACATTTCATTTCAGCTTTTACTTTTAGATGATCTTGGACTGCAACTGTTCAAAGTACCAAAATAATGAGTGTATTATCACTATTATCACTGTATTATCAAATCTGCATGATAATCAACATTGATGTAATAAAAATATTCATCAGATGGGGGAGTGGCATGATAGTGACATTGTTGGAGTGATGTTGGATAGCCACCAGGGGGCATAAATTGAAAAGGCCTCCACACCAAAAAAATAAATAAATCAGTTATCTGTCTATATAGTGTGATGGAAATTCCACCGATAGACACTCAAAGGAGTAAGACAGAGACAAAATTCTCTTGGCACAATTAGTATTTTATTTGCAAATAGAGAGACGCGTCAAATGCTTACCGAATAATCATTCGAGGAGTCTCTAAAGAAATTACATGTACAACTCATATTTATTATAGTTAAAAGGGGCGCGGCAAGATGCCACCCATCAATCTTAGGTCACACAGGTGGGAGGGTTATCCCCCCACCTTCCTGCCATAATGTTCACAGTTGTGTTTACCTAAAGGGACAACTGCCCCTACCGTCCCCCAACACTCACATTCCTCAGGAACAAAGGACAGATAGCCTTAATGGTTTTGCCAGTTGAGCAGAAGGTCAGAGAACCTAATGA
>JACXGJ010003250.1:0-55705 GCA_016801105.1 Esox niger | reverse complement strand
TAACTACACACAGCACTATCAGTAGTAACTACACACAGCACTATCAGTATTAACTACACACAGCACTATCAGTATTAACTACACACAGCACTATCAGTAGTAACTACACACAGCACTGTCAGTATTAACTACACACAGCACTGTCAGTAGTAACTACACACAGCACTGTCAGTAGTAACTACACACAGCACTGTCATTAGTAACTACACACAGCACTATCAGAAGTAACTACACACAGCACTATCAGTATTAACTACACACAGCACTATCAGTATTAACTACACACAGCACTGTCAGTAGTAACTACACACAGCACTGTCAGTAGAAACTACACACAGCACTATCAGTATTAACTACACACAGCACTATCAGTATTAACTACACACAGCACTATCAGTAGTAACTACACACAGCACTATCAGTAGTAACTACACACAGCACTATCAGTATTAACTACACACAGCACTATCAGTATTAACTACACACAGCACTATCAGTAGTAACTACACACACTTAAGTGCCAATGTACCATGATGTTTTATCAGCATTTTGTATTATTCCATTTAACAACATTGTTTTGTTTACTTACTCTGTTTAAAATGTCACTGCTTTGTGGCTGTTGCTTAATATTACTAATAGGTGGCAATATTTACTGTAATTCTCATATTGAAATTTCTCGTTCTGTGACAGCAACTTCCTCATATAATACTAGCTTAACCTGTTGCTCTGCTACAATACCGATTGGCTTTGGCAATGAACACATATTTTCTTACCACGCATTATGTAACTTCATCCGGTCATACCTTCAATTCTTAATTTAAGGCTGCACTTTGTCACAGCTTATTGTACAAACTGATCTAAGAACAAAATAGCTTTGTACAATTTATAACAGACCAAGACAGAAGCATGAATATGAATCGGCCACGTTATTAATAAAAAAAAGGGAAAGGCTATCCAAAATTAAGACAGAATTTATGTACAGAGTTTGAACGCATTACGTAAGATGGGTTGGTGGGATCTTTCAAGCATCTAAAATTAATTTGTTGTGAAACTATAAGATACCGTACATGTAATTGGCCTTGAAAGGCTGCCATCTTATATGACGCTTCATTTATTTGTTTTTGCACCCTGGCCAACAACACACTAATTCTGTGAGACAACCCTGTCCTTCCTGGACAATGTAATAAACAGCTCATACAGCGGTAACTTCCCATGTAACAGGGTGACAACCTACCACGACACAAGCTCAATGGCGCCGACGACGTTGAACTCTTAACAAGGAGTCCAAATATATTAGTAACTAGGTGAACATTTCAACATTGCATTTCCCCAAACAGTGTCACCGTAGCAACAGCAATAGGATTCCACAAATCAATTCCACAACTAGACCATGAATCAAAACGAACCAATGCCAAGCATTTTCTTTGCCTCCATTTCCATCGAAATGCACGCTGGCCTTCATGGTGACAATGTGAACTAATTGAGATTGTCATGTTGACGGTGTTAGCAAGAGTACGTTTATCTTGAAGCTACTTGTTTTTTTGGGCGGGTAATAAAATCTATCAATAGAACTGAAAAACACCTGAAAAAGTAGTATAAACGCCAAGCTCATATCGTTTCTGGTTTCAGTCCCATTCCCAATCTCCAGTGCCTTGGTGACGGTGATTTGAGATAAGGGGATAGGGGCACTACCAAGACCTTACTCTGAATGTTCCTGATAGTTCCTGCTGGATAGAAAGTCCCTGCTGGTGGAGATGATTTGTCTCCCGACAATGATCGATGGCATTTCCTGGGGCCCAGCAGGACCCCGCAGCGCTGCTGGTGACAACCAGGTGTCCTGTTCCGTGGACCTCCAAGGGAAGGGAAGAAGAGAAGCGTGACAAAACCGGCAGTGGCATGTAGATTATCCCGTGTTGTATCACTGTAGGAGGTGGTTGGAGAAACACGCACGTACACACAGACAGAGACACAGGCCCACCACACAATGGTCAGTGGACAATGAACACGCAGACACGCACACACACACCTGCGGTTGTTTGTGCTCTTTCCAACCGAAACGTTCCTTGTCTGACATGTTTCATATTGCAGGACATTGTTTGGGCGGAAGACATCTAATGACAACAAGGCAGGCTACTGGAGTATGCATCATGTCAATATCCATGACCAAATAATGAGTGGAAAATAACTCAACAGCCTCAATATACCACACGGGAGTTTTTTAGAGGAAAACTGACTCAGGCATGACTAATTAATCAGAGCATCATCGTTGAGGCCCTGTCTGAACCTGTAAAGCACACAATTAAAGCAGACAAGTCCCTGAAAGAGGAGGCCATGTCCTCAAGTCAACCAGACCTTCAAGCAGCTAGAGCAGGTCACATGTCTCTAGTTAAAAGCAGTGCGCTACACAGTGATCAGGGTGCTTTTTGGGACTCAGACAGTCTATACTGAAAAAGATAGATGACCCGAGAAGTGAAGTTTTACAATAATTGGGCCTGGATCCCTCTGCGTTCCGTTACAGATCCGAGCAGGTCGGTCCATTGGTGGCATTTCATTATTCTGACAAAGAATTGTCAAAGTAATGAATTTATCAATGTACTGTAGGAGAAGATAAATGGCTCAACAAGAAATAGGCAGGGCTATCTTCCTCTGATCTGATGGGAAATTGTCTTCTTTTAATATAATTTTATTATAGAAAAGAGGGGTAGAGAGGCAGCTCGGTACTGTATGAACATCTTTTTCAATTCAGCCTGTTTCAAATATTAATGGGAACATGATTTGACCTATCTGAGACACATCCCATGCAATGAGAGTCGGCTCATTTAGCAAGACGAGGCCTTTGGCCCTATAACTGGGCTCCCCATAAGGGACAGGATGTACATAGAATATCCAAAAAGGCCGCTTATGCATTTAAAACAATCCTTTCTCTCCCTTTGATTTTCGTCAGTCGATAACGTTAATAGAAAACGCCACATTAAACAAAGAAGACATAGTGAACAATTCAGACATTTCAAAGGGTCCCATTTCCTTCATTGTGTATGTTATACATATCGTACTGTTATTTGAGACACACAGGCAGTGATTTCTGTGCTTTACGAGTTATTCTCAATGTTGTCCCGATAAAGGTAATTCATTTCCACAGCTCCTCTGAATCAATGCCTGGTAGTCCTCAAAGAACTATTACAACCCCTCTCTGTACTGTAATCTAATTTCTTTAAACTGAAATTGCTAGTTGCACAAGCTCTTTCTAAGCCTGAGGAAATGTCTCCCTTTATGATAGGAACAATGAGTGCTGCGACTTTCTCCTATGATAAATCATGCTAACTAGCTTCAGTTGCTCCGACTGGACGTCCTGACAGCTAGCACGGTGTGTCCCGTGTGGCTCATTCAGTAGAGCGTTACGTCTTGGTTGTAGGTTTGATCCCCACGGGTGGCAACCCGTATGAACAATATACGCCTCGCAAGTCGCTCTGAATGACACAAAAATGTTCCTCTAAAGGTTTCTTCCTACCTAGGGCACGTCTATCTAGCCACTGTCCGTGTCGTCTTATTCAGTGTGATCTAAAAGGCTGTGCAGATTCTAGAACGGCAATTCTGCTCAGAGACATTCGGTTCATGAAGCTGATGTTACTGACACTGAAATTTGGGACACGTTTCTTAAAAAGCCACACATATTGCCTTCTATTGATTTAAACAATAAACATTTTCAAATTTCCATAAGTACAAACGAGCGTGTTTAAATGATAACCATCGCTGTTTTACATTCTACTGCATCTTGTGTGCTGATGAGTACTATTTATACCTGTTCGTACAAAAGGAAAACAATTTAACAATTGCATTATTCAGGTCTCATTTTAACTTACATCTAAGCCAACTGTGATTGTGATTTCATAGCAGCTAGCAGCACATGGTTTAGACAAGAAGGTAGCTCAGAACAAAGCGTTGTGTGTGTGTGTGTGTGTGTGTGTGTGTGTGTGTGAGAGAGAAAAAGTAGGTTGTATTAAAGTTGCATTAAAGTGGAACTGTATGAGTGAAGGACAGACTTATGAATTATGTAACAGAAAAACTGAGGGGGAAAAAACATTTTATATGGCAAAAACAGCAGGCATCAGGCTCCTCAAGCAAAGCACACTCTGTGCAGTCAATGCATGGTTGTTTTCTCATGCTGTCTTCGTGGGGCCTTTTACTCCCAACGTAATACACTATAGCATATGCCTGAACTTTTATTTTTAGCTTCTGTGTTCATACTTTCTGTTTGTGTGTGAGTGTGCGTGTATAATAAAGGATGGGTATGTTCAGTATATTTTTTAACAAATAGTCGTGCAAAAGTATTCAGACAGATGACCAGTTCTGTAATTTTACTGAATTACAAATTTTACATTGAAATGTTATTCTGTTTGATACTTTTTTTTTAAACCACTGACATCCGTTTTATGTTGGTTTTATGTTTGGATTAGATGTTCTCTAAGTAAAATAAAACTAAAATATGTGTAATAGCTCAACCCATGGATTGTAATGTTTAGAAGAAATACCTAACAGCTTTACGTCTTTTTTACGTCCTTATTCTTTTTGGAATTTTTTATCCGGGTTGTTCAAAAATATTTGTTCAATGAGAGAAATTAGAATTGGTCTGAATACATAAGCAAGGAACTGCATATGTAATACATATAACAGTATACCTATATATATATACACACCTATATATATACCTATATATTTTTTTTTTTGCCTAATTCAAAGATAAAGTGACATATATTCTAGATTCATTACGCAAAGTGAAACATTTCAGGCCTTTTTTGTTTCAATCTTGATGATTACGGCTTACAACTCATGGAAAAGAAAAATCCAGTATCGCAAAATAATACAATTATAATATAGAAATGGCAACCTAAGAAGAGCTATAATCAGCTAATTAACTCAAAACACCTGCAAAACATACCTTCTTAGGTATGTTAATTTATGCACTCAATACTTAGTCGTGGCTCCTTTTGCATGAATTACTGCATCAATGCGACATGGCATGGAGGCAATCAGCCTGTGGCACTGCTGAGGTGTTATGGAAGCCCAAGTTGCTTGGATAGCTGCCTTCAGCTTGTCTGTGTTGTTGGGTCTGGTGTATCTAATTTTCCTCTTTACAATACCCCATAGATTATTAATGGGGTTCAGGTCAGGCAAGTTGGCTGGCCAATCAAGCACAGGAATATCATGGGCAGAAACCAGTTACCAGTCATCTTGACATTATGGGCATGTGCCGAGTCCTGCTGGAAAAGGAAATCAGCAACTCCATAAAGCTTGTCAGCAGATGGAAGCATGAAGTGCTCTAAAATCTCCTGGTAGACGACTGCATTGACTCTGGACTTGGATAAAACAAAGTGGATCAATACCAGCAGATGACACCAGTCCCAAATCATCACTGGCTGTGGAAACTTTACACCGGACTTCAAGCAACCTCTCCAATCTTCTTCCAGAGTCTGGGACCTTGATTCCCAAATTAAATGCAAAATGTACTTTCATCTGAAGAGAGGACTTTGGACAACTGAGCAACGGTCCAGGTCTTGTTCTCCTTCCACCAGGTAAGACGCTTCTGACTGTGGTTCTGGTTCAGGAGTGGCTTGACACTCGGAATGCCACCTTTTTAGCCCATTTCCTTGACACATCTCTGCGTGGCGGCTCTTGATGTTCTGACTCCAGCCTCAATCCACTCCTTTTGAAGCTCCCCAAGTTCTTGAATCGGCTTTGCTTGACAATCCTCTCAAGGCTGCTGTCATCCCTGCTGCTTGTGCACCTTTTCCTACCACACTTTTCCCTTCCAGTCAACTTTCTATGAATATGTTTTGATACAGCACACTGCAAACAGCCAGGCCTTTCAGCAATGACCTTCTGTGGCTAACCCTCCTCGTGGAGTGTCAATGAGTGTTTTCTGTCAAGTCAGCGGTCTTCCCCATGATTGTGGTTTTGTGTGCTGAACCAGACTGAAAGACTGAAGGCTCGGAGTTAATAAGCTGGTTAGGGGTCTTCTTAGGTCAATATTTCTGTAATGTACATTTTTTATTCTAATATTTTGTGATACAGCATTTTGATTTCCATGAGCTGTAAGCCGTAATCATCAAGACTGAAACCAAAAAGGCCTGAAATGTTTCACCTTATTTGTAATGAATCCAGAATATATGAAGGTGTCACTTTCTGATTAGAATTACAGGGGGGGGAAATGAACTTTTCCACGATATTCTTATTTTTTGAGATACACCTGTATATTGTTTTATGAATTAAATACGCAGTGCCTTTCTGATCAATCATCAATAAATCAAATTTATTTAAAAAGCCCTTTATACATCAGCAGTTGTCACAATGTGCTTTTACAAAACACCCAGTCTGAAACCCCTAGGAGAAAACGACAAGTTTTGTATTTCTGTAGGTAGGAAAAACTTTTTAAGTAGGCTGAAATTTAGGAAGAAACCTAGAGATTAATCAGGCTGAGAGGGGTGACAAGTCTTCTTTTGGCTGTGCCGGGTAAACATTTTTAGAGTACAAGTTGTAATGATTTATAAATGCATTTGGGTTGAGTCCAGGTCAAAAGCATGACCAGATGGACAAGGACAGGGACAGCAAAATCAATCCACCCACATTGCCAGGCATCAATGAAGCAAATGACCAATTATCAATGAAGTAAATAATCATCTCCAAATAAGGGCACATGTCAAGGTCTGGGTAGATTAGATGGTAGGTGAACAATCACTTCTCATAGTCAACATGTTGGATGCAGGAGAAATGGGCCAGAGTGAAGACCTGAGAGACATTGACAAGGGACAAATTGTCATGGCCAGACGACTGGGTCAGAGCATCTTTGAAATGGTCAGGCTGGTGGGCTGCTCCCGGGCAGCAGTGGTGAGTACCTACCCACAATGGTCTAAAGAGGGACACACCACAAACCGGCAACTGTCCAATGAGCCAGATACCACAAGACACACTCAGGGGTCTGGTAGAGTCCATACCTTGGCGGGTCGGCGCTATTTTGGCGGCACTCAGAGGACCAACAGTATATTAGGCAGGTGGTCATAATGTTTTGGCTCGTCATTATATAAACAGATCGAGACGGATATATACAGAATGTATGTACTGTTATAGTGTGCTCTTAGGGGTGTTTGCAGTAGCGTGTGAATTATTCCATGTAAAGAAATATATATAATCACACGGCTATTATTCAGAGAGAACATAACAGCAGTCTACCATCTACTAATACACAAGAAGCCCAGGACCAGAAGGATTCCGTCATTATTCATACTGATGGCTTTGAGGTTTTAAAACACACAGTGTGGCCCATTAACACTCCTAACTCTGCTGCCCAGTCAAAGGGTCCGGTACCCCGATCCCACAAGTAGATTCTCTCAAGATCAATTACCTGCTCTCCTATGAATCCACAACGATGGAAAAGGACCACGGTGTCAGGCAAACAGGGATTAATTATCAGCGTTGTGTTGGATCTGTGTGTGTGTGTGTGTGCGCGCGCTGCTGGTTCCACCAACAGAGGCCTGAGTGACGTTCCTTCTGTGGAGGCTCTGGGCATGTTTATTGACAGACACATGCTGAGGCTCCGTCGGAGCTTGACTGGGGCCCCTCATCCCCGTATTCATCAGTCACCTCATTAATTACACGCTGATTCCTCCCCACTTCCAGCACTCCAGCTCTCAGGAGCATTTAGACGGGGGAGAAACGGTAGCCGCGCAGCTGATGTACGCAGTGCATTTATTACCAGCCAGTTTCGACAGCATACTGTCTTCATCGGGGTTTCTAACCAGGGCGTCGAGAGCATCTGAGCGCCACATTTCGGTTGCCTCTGAATTTGACCGTGCGCACCTATTGAGACCGTGACTTTCTTGGTTGGTTCAGGAGTATGGGGAACATTCCTTACACACCTCTGACAGATTGAAGAACTTCCCAAGTTGACACGCTGCTGTTTTACATGAAAGAATTTCCCGGGTCTAGGAGAGTTAATTTAAATACAAATGTACACCCTGTCGCAATTGTCCTAATAACATAACAATATGAGAAATGATCTTGGTCCCCACATCATCATATAACTCTGCTACATTATTCGACAGAGATGTTTGCTGGTTGCATATTAATTGTTCTCCCTGTGGCGGTTGTGTGCAGCTAATTATAGCGTTATTGGCCGGCCTTGGCAGGTATAAAGCTGTAAAGGTCACATTTCACTGTTATTTTGGTTGATATTGTATTCGCCACAACAACACGGGTAGCTTCTATTTCTGTAGGGTCACTGGGAGGGCTTCCTGTTTTATCCAGGAAGGCTACTGTATACTTAGATTGTCTGACAACCACGCATGTCGGGCAGGCTACCTACTGTGTGGCTCTGTTGTTCTCTTACAGAGTTACAAGAGACGACCGGTCCAAGTTTACTCAAGGGTTCTTAATCAAGAAGTAACCCCCAGATACTGACCTCCATTTAAAAACAACATGGTGATTTATATTCAATGTTGTTGTTTTAGCACTGGTTGATTTGTATCAGTTCGACGGGCCACGTCTCCACAGGCTGAGCTAGCGTAACCCATTGGTCCTGCATCGACGTCCAAAACGCCTCCTCTTAACTCACCCGAGCTCCAGGTCAACCGGACTCGGTCCAAATGTAACGCCTCAGACGAAGAACAGGGTGCCGTCGGGAATGCAGTTTGTGCGCAGCGCCACGTGCCTGGTTTTCAGGATGCCGGTATTGCTGCAGCCTCTACATTACTTCTACAATCCTCCTCCCTGCCTGCTAGAAAGTCTTCATTCACTCCTCGTTTGGATCGGCGCCAGGGTGCCGCCCACTCCGTTACAGTTCGGCTTCAACTGCCCGTGCTCTAAATACTTGTGAGGAGAGTAATGGGCAATATATCTGAATTTAACTTTACAACCCAGCGAGTTAGGCGTATATGTCTCAGGGAGACATCGCCCGACAGGGAGACACAAATAACACAGACAAAGAGATAGTGCAGCAGTTGGCTTCGCAAACGCACTGCGCCTGTGTATTTAATGGAGAGCTCAGATTGTTTTAAAGAACTTTAAATCCGTTTCCAGGAACTGGAGAGGGGCACCTAAAATCCTGCCCTGTGCTTCAGTGGAGCAAACAGTGACTGCTCATTCAACCAATAGGGTTTGACTGCTGGACCATTATCATTAAGTGTTAGTGAACCAAGTGTAATTGCTGCTCGATGACTCTCTGCTTGAATTGGACCAATTGACTTGTGAATCGAATTGATACTTTGGCTCAGTTCCACGGCTTACTTCCTCTATTTTTGGCCAATCATGGCCAACATTTTGTCTTGCCTTGTAACTGCTGTACACAAGCTGCTTTTCGTCGTGTAAGACACTACTTTGCCACTTCATGTGGGATGCCTCTACTCTACACCCTGAACGTAGTCTGTGGAAAAAAGATAAAATGCCTCGATCAGCTTCCTTTAAAGAAACATTCCAAACATAATTTAACTTAAGCTGCAGTTAGCTAAAAGTCAATGGAAATGTGTTTATGTGGTTTTATTTATGTTGTTTATTAGGATACCCACTAGCTCAAAGGGGAGCAGCGGCTCTATTTCATGAGGCCTTCGGGAAGCAACAAGTATAAGACTAAAACACTGATAATTTGGTAGACTAGAATAGTCCCACACATTTAAAATGCATCAACATAAAACTAAAAACTAAAATGTGTATATTGTACATGTTTCTCTTCACAGTGCTAATTACACAGTGACAGAGTTATTTAGCTGTTGACAGTCATTTAGCTGTTTGCTAGATATAGATCCATTGGGCAGTTACTTTTTTTTAATGACCAAATGTGCAATAGATTTTAGATAATTATTTGTCTAAACATGCTCACATGCCCTGATGACTTCCATTGATTTGTAGCTGAAGTTTGTAATGGCTGTATAAAGAAAACTGAATTAGCCTACGGCTTTCGATTTTCCCTGGCACATAGACTACATTCAAGACCAAGAAACAAATGAGAAGTGGAAAAATAGCGAACTACTCTAGAATTTAGGGCAATGGAAGATGCTAATGGATGCCTAGTACTTCCCTAAATATAAATGAAATGGTTAAATAATGATGGTGTAAATGAACTTGCTAACATAATACCAACACTGAGGAGGCAACCAGATAATGATTTGGTACAAGTACAATGGCGCAAAAAATATTTAGTCAGCCACCAATTGTGCAAGTTCTCCCACTTAAAAAAATGAGAGAGGCCTGTTATTTTCATCATAGGAACACTTCAACTATGAGAGAAAAAATGAGAAAAAAATTCCAGAAAATCACATTTTAGGATTTTCTATTAATCTATTGGTAAATTATGGTGGAAAATAAGTATTTGGTCAATAACAAAAGTTCATCTCAATACTTTGTTATATACCCTTTGTTGTCAATGACAGAGGTCAAACGTTTTCTGTAAGTCTTCACAAGGTTTTCACACACGGTTGCTGGTATTTTGGCCATTTCCTCCATGCAGATCTCTCCTCTAGAGCAGTGATGTTTTGGGGCTGTCGCTGGGCAACACAGACTTTCAACTCCCTCCAAAGATTTTCTATGGGGTTGAGATCTGGTGACTGGCTAGGCCACTCCAGGACCTTGAAATGCTTCTTACGAAGCCACTCCTTTGTTGCCGGCGTGTTTGGGATCATTGTCATGCTGAAAGCCACGTTTGATCTTCAATGCCCTTGCTGATGGAAGGAGGTTTTCACTCCAAATCTCACGATACATGGCCCCATTCATTCTTTCCTTTACACGGATCAGTCGTCCTGGTCCCTTTGCAGAAAAACAGCCCCAAAGCATGATGTTTCCACCCCCATGCTTCACAGTAGGTATGGTGTTCTTTGGATGCAACTAAGCATTCTTTCTCCTCCAAACACGACGAGTTGAGTTTTTACCAAAAGGTTCTATTTTGGTTTCATCTGACCATATGACATTCTCCCAATCCTCTTCTGGATCATCCAAATGCTCTCCAGCAAATTTCAGATGGGCCTGGACATGTACTGGCTTAAGTGGGGGAAACGTCTGGCACTGCAGGATTTGAGTCCCTGGCGGCGTAGTGTGTTACTGATGGTAGCCTTTGTTACTATGGTCCCAGCTCTCTGCAGGTCATTCACTAGGCCCCCCCGTGTGGTTCGGGGATTTTTGATCACTGTTCTTGTGATCTTTTTGACCCCACAGGGTGAGATCTTGCGTGGAGCCCCGGATCGATGGAGATTATCAGTGGTCTTGTATATCTTCCATTTTCTTATAATTGCACCCACAGTTGATTTTTTCACACCAAGCGGCTTATCTACTGCAGATTCAGTCTTCCCAGCCTGGTGCAGGTCAACTGTGTACACCTTTGATACTGCCAAAAATACAGGTAACGAGTGGAGGACAGAGGAGCCTCTTAAAGAAGAATTTACAGGTCTGTGGGAGCCAGAAATCTTGCTTGTTTGTAGGTGACCAAATTCTTATTTTACCAAGGAATTTACCAATAAATTCATTAAAAATCCTACAATGTGATTCTCTGGATTTTCTTTCTCAAGTTGTCTCCTCATAGTTGAAGTGTACCTATGATGAAAATTACAGGCCTCTCATCTTTTTAAGTGGGAGAACTTGCACAATTGGTGGCTGACTAAATACTTTTCTGCCCCACTGTATATGAGGCTACGTTTCCACTGGTGCTTTACCCTTGTACCAGTAAGAGATCTGTGTTTTGTGCTGGTGTCTATGCCAAGCTGGTTTTACATTTATTTGCAAGAATGTATTTTCCTCACAGATATGTGCAACATAATTCCACCTGCAACATAATTCAATATATCTCTAATGTCATTCTGACTAGTCAAAACAACAGTTATCTTGATATATCTGTAATTCAGTTTTGACTAGTCAGTTTGAAACAACTTTTGCCATTCGTGTCTATGGAGTTTCTCATTCCAAATTTTTTAAAACCTAGTTGCAGATATTCACTATGTCTATTATCTTCAACTGAATTCTTACTAGTTTTAATTACAGTTCCAGATAGCTATAATTTAATTCTGACTACTCACGATTCCAGTTCAAGATATCTTGAATCAGCCTTAATTTAAGATATCTAGATCATTATTTTTTGATATCTTAAATAAAGTTTTAACTAGTCATAAATCAGTTGTAAATATCTTGAACTGGATACTGACGGCTTGCAATAAATGTCAGCTCCAGAGAGTTGTCAACACCAAGGACTAAGGGCAGGCACTTGGGGTGGGGGGGTGTAAACTTTTTGAAGGCCTGTGTTTTTACCTCATCTTCCAGTGTTGAAAATATTATTAGATGATATTTATAGACATGAACAATGACTGAGAAGGATTTTCTTCATCTAGATCAAGAAAGGTAAATTGTCCTGTTCGTACTCTTACTGTAATAGTTAGTGTTTTAGGCTAGCTAGCTTAAAGAGCAACTAGTGAAAGTGTATTGAGTTTGTTATAAACAGCCAGCCAGGCATTCATGTAAAATAAAGTTGCTGTATAACATTGTCATAGCTAGGCCTATTATATGGTATACTAGTCTGTTTTTCAGTTATGTATGCATTTATAGTACTTTTCATTTTAAGCATCATGTGCTGTAACTAAATATCCTTGAATTTGCCAGACATTCCAAGAGTTAATATTGAATTATTTTATGCCACGCTATGTCCTTGCCACAAAAGAAGAGTCAACGTCTTTTTCATTCCCTGACCAACTATGGCAACTAGCTACAATACCTATTTCTTTTTTTTGCTTGTAACGTTTATTTAATGGATAGCTAGCTCTGTGTTTATCAAATCATTGGATCTCAAACTGAGAGCCTCAAGAAGATATGTTTTTAAATAAATGTCAAACCCATCGTATTTGTTTCAGATTAAATGATCAGCAGTTTTTTACCTTTAAATGTGAAATATATTGCCCTTGATACTTGAACAATATAATATGGTGTGGTGGCTGATAATACTGAAGTGTGGATTGGCATAACAGTTTCAAGTAGGGCCATGTGTTTTTGGCATAAACCTCACAACAAAATCCACCAGCCTACTCCTCTAGAATATCAATAGGTATATGTTAATTAAATCAGTGAACATCAGAAACCCACTAATGACTTTTTATTAGGGTGGAAATAACACACGCTCAAATATACACTTTAAATGGAGTGATTATAGTTAAACAAATAAAGGTAAACTATGTGGTGGGATATGGTTCAGTTAGCTCTGGGTGGTCTTTTCAGAGCTCCCTTTAAAGCAAAACAAGTTTGAATGAATAACGCTGAGTTCTGGAAAACTGAATGAAAGGGACCATGTGTGAATGCAAACTGGGTACTATATATCATACACCTAAATGGTCCTGAATTCATTTACCTTATGCAACAGTCTCATAGGAGTTTTCTTCCATTTCTTCTACAAGGCAGATCAAATAACAACCCTGTATTTTTTCAAGCGCAACCAGCGTGGGCATCATAATAGCCAGATACGATTGAAATACATTCGTAATCTCCCGTGACATCAACATTTTATCATGCGGTTTTCCAACACCTGATAGAATAATTTCAAAACCCAAAAGAGTGATGACAGAGAGAAAGAGCCTTGCAGTGGAGTGAGAGGGACTGAGACAAAGAGATAGGTAGGGGACAGGTGACAGGGGATGACAGAGAGAAAGCCTTGCAGTGGAGTGAGAGGGACTGAGACAAAGGGATAGGTAGGGGACAGGTGACAGGGGATGACAGAGAGAAAGCCTTGCAGTGGAGTGAGAGGGACTGAGACAAAGGGATAGGTAGGGGACAGGTGACAGGGGATGACAGAGAGAAAGCCTTGCAGTGGAGTGAGAGGGACTGAGACAAAGGGATAGGTAGGGGACAGGGGATGACAAAGAGAAACAGCCTTGCAGTGGAGTGAGAGGGACTGAGACAAAGGGATAGGTAGGGGACAGGGGATGACAGAGAGAAAGAGCCTTGCAGTGGAGTGAGAGGGACTGAGACAAAGGGATAGGTAGGGGACAGGGGATGACAGAGAGAAAGCCTTGCAGTGGAGTGAGAGGGACTGAGCATTATTTTGCAAATGCCGACCTTTTGACCCATGTACCAATCAATGTTAGTTTACAGCGGCTGCTGAAACGTGACGTAAATTTCTGCCGACAGGAAGTGATTTACCTCGCTGGGTGTTGCATAACATCCTCTCTTCCCTCAGACCTTCTCTGGTAGATACTCTAAGCTCGGCATTGTATCAGAACAACCTGACGTCCCTCCTGTCAACAAGGAATTCAACCCCCACCCTCATCTGTTGTTCTCCTGCACTGTACTATTTTGGGCTGTGATAAATGAAGACCTCGCTCTATGTCCCAATTTACACCCTGTGTTGGGAAGAGGATGCTGTTCGGGAGTCATCGTTCATAGAACTGGGAAGGTGTGCACTGCCTGATAATGAAGAACATATTTATTGTTATGCACGAAAAGGGAAGCAATGGTGAAAAAAAGATGCTCATATTTCTCTGAAATGTCCCCCTCATTCCTCTCTCTGGCTGCCTCTAGCAGCTGTTGTAATCATTTCCCAAATAGGCTTTTATGGGTTCAGTTTTTCATTTGACAGTTTACTGAAAAAGGTCTATTAGAGGATAGAAAGGAGTCGATCTTGAGGTAGAGTACATTTCACCATGAATCACCGGTTTGGGCCGTTCTGCTAAATAACATTCACATTAGCATTTTGCAAAACCTATTTATACTCAACTTAGATACAACCATTTACATTATTTTTTAACACATTTACCAAAATTTTGCATCCCATTTTGCCTTATCCCATTTGTGCTTAATTCATATTGCATCAATTTGATAATCAGCCACTTTCCTTTTGATATTACAGTTATATCCATAAATAAAAATGTTGCATAGATAATTTATAAACTGTTCTTTTATAGATTCTGAAATGTATTCATTGTAATGTGAACTACAGGTGTTGTAATTAATTCCCCTTCTATACTCCTGAGATACTATTTACCTGACAAGGTTTGACTGAGTAAGCCACCATAGTTCCCTATTTCTAATTCAATTTGTACCATGCATGAACTCCCCAGACACGCAATTTATTAGGTCACAATATAAAGATGAAGCTGAGGCTAAGGTCCCAAATGCCACCATATTCCCTGCACACTACACTACTTTCAATCACTGCCCATAAGGACCTTATCAAAGGAGTGCCCTGCAAATGGAATAGTGTGCCATTTGTGATGGAGCCCTAAGGGTCTGACTCTGTAAATGAGGGGGTTCCCCACATGTAAAAGGACCGCAATAAAAGGTCAGATAATTAAGTCCCCGTGGAGATGTAACTGATGGTCTGCCCTTTTCGCACGACATAACAGAGTCTGACACGCAGTGTCGCGCGTCCCAAATGGCACCCCAATCTTCATGTAGCGCAAAGGGCCCACAGGACCCTAGTCAATAACAGTGTGTACTACTAAGGGAACAGCACGCCATTTGGGATGAACTCACAGTTTCTACTTTGAAAAAAAACGGCCTAAAAGCCGTAGTTGACAAACGTGTAGTTATTTGGGGGTGGGATTTTTTCCTCTGTCAGACCCTGAGGCAAGAAGTGTATCTTGATCTGTGATTCAACTGTGGCTCAGCTAGCCCCTGGGTCTGTTCCAAATGACAACCTATTCCCTAATTAATGCCCTCGTTTTGCCCGCAGCCCTATGACCCCTGGTCAAAGTAATGAGCTTACCTACATGGAGAGAAAATGTTACTATTCAAGACAGCCCTATTGCCAATGCTATGCCCCAGCCAAAATACCACTGCACCCCTGCACACTGAACAACATTTTTCCCAAACCGTAACCATTTATTTGAAAAGTCAGAATATATACCTTATATCAGGGGTGCCCAATCCTGGTCCTGGAGATCTACCATCCTGTAGGTTTTCTCTGCAACACTAGTTATGACTAACATGCAACCTGTAACTAACCTGGCTCAGCTTTTCATCCAGCTCGTTATTAGAATCAGGTGGGCAAAATTAGGGTTGGAGTGAAAACCTACAGGATGGCAGCGCTCCTAGACCAGAATTGGACACCTAATGTCTTATACAATATACAGCTCTGGAAAAAAATTAAAAGTTGAAAAGGAAGGTTTTGAGTGAGGAACAGAAGTGTTAAAATTAAGAGACCACTGCAAATTGAATGCTTCTGTTCCTCACTCAAGACATTCCTTTTCAACATTATTAGAAAAAAATAGAAAACTGTGCAGTGGTGTCTTGATTTTATCCAGAGATGTATATACTCATATAACTTACGTAAATCCCAACTTTAACCATAACCCTTAACTCAGATTCAACCCTTAACTCGCAATTCAATGTCTTTAGATTTTTTATACAGATATGTAAAAAATATTTCTTATTTGCATGGGACTATAAACATCTTACTTTGAAAGATCAACGGATTAACTTTCACATCATCAACATGTATTTTATATGTATTTAAAGATTTGTTTTCAGATAGTCATAATATACTATAATAGATAGTTCAGTCTAATTATGTTACTTTGAGTAACAAACTTTGCAGATTCATTTGCTGCACTCAGAATTAGCTGCAAAAAAGCGTTTGCAAAAATGTTTCTATTAATACAGTCTTTCTTTAGAACTCCAACCGTAATGTAATTTTTCCAAGTTAAGTTGTGTGTTTCGTTTCACAGAGTTGACTACATCTACCATAGACTAGAATCTCTTGTATAAAACATGTGTATTCTGAATTCAGTTGATATATCTCATTCTGTAATGATGCCGACTGACTCAAGGGGTGGGCTGTTCAATACCAGTGTAAGACACTTATGTTTTTTACGTCTTTCACAAATCTTAATCTTTATTAACGTAAAATAATTAAAGGCCTCCCCTAGTCTGACCTTCTAGTATGACCCTCTAATCTGACCTTCTAGTCTGACGTTCTAGCCTGACCGTCTAGTCTGACCGTCTAGCCTGACCGTCTAGTATGACCGTCTAGTATGACCTTCCAGTATGACCTTCTAGTATGACCTTCTAGCTATCTTAAACTTTCTTTGCACATTGAGTCAAAGATAAATATGCACTTCTTTAATCCCTTTAATGGGACATGTCAAATGACGCTTTTCAGAACAATCCATACCGTTCACTACCCATTATAGCAGTCAGACGTGTTTTTCCATTTTTCATTTGATCTGAGCGTGGTCCAGGTCTCTACTGGCCAAAATGCAGTCAAAGCATGGACATTTCCTTTGAAGGCATCCACCATGCCAATGCCTGACGAGTCAGCCGGGCGCTACATTCAAATTTATTGTCAGACCCATCCTGACGACTCGCATCAAACCAGGTCACCTGGAAACACGGAGTTGGAAGTCTTCCCTGATTGCTAACATTAAAACAGTGCCGATGTCACCAACTCGGTGACAAAAGATGGGACTCGTCCTCTAACCACCTCTATGTATCTAATTGAGTACATCCAGCGGATGAGTCCCTCAGCATAGCCGATCGGTTTGGTAAATAAAGCCGCAGGACACCAAAGGGAGGGAGCCTGGGAACCATCTGCCGGCTCACCTATTATGTGGCGTTGAGAGGCCGCCGACCTCTTTCAGTAATTTTTTTCCGCGGGTGGTCGGGGGGTTTGAAGGGGCGGGGGGCCGTTCAGTGGGGAGCGTCTTGCGGAGCGTGAACCTGGGCATTCAACCAACTAATGAAGCCGGCTTCCTATGACAAACCGCGACCAGTGGACCGCAGAGTGGAGGCGGTGTTTCGTTCACAACACACTCGTTGGCTGGTTTCACTCACTATCTGGTAGTGTGACATTTACTCCACTGCGTGATGTTCATTGGGTGCATTTCTTATTCATCATACTGTACACAGGAAGTAGGATTCCGGGGGTGTTTTTAGCCTCCCATTGTTGTGGCCCTGTATGACTTGGTTGGTGTGGTAGCAGCTAGCATTAGCAAAAACCTCTGTGTGTGAGCGGTTTCAGACTCCCAGGTGAATCATAAGAATACATGACCTTTTTGTGCCACAACAATATTTTCCATCTTCAGGTGACCAGTGGGTCAATAAATGGAGGTGGGTTAGGGTCCTAGATCAGCTCCAAAACTCTCTCCTTTTGCCTTTCAATTAAAGATGAGTCTTGTACAGCTTTGATCGAGTGTCAAATTAAAGGTCGATTTTTAATTCAAATTAGAGGTAGATTTTTTACAAATTTTAATTAAATAAGAGACAATTGTTGTTTAATAAATTCATATTTTACTATTGAAAAAATGTGTCAAAAAGTGTCCAAATAATACAAACATCTGAACCTGCTCTCATGGTTCATTACATTAGTTCTTGACTACATTTGACAAGTGCCATTCTTGTCAATAGGGCAGCAGCATCCAGGTTTTTGCGTTTAGTAATCAAATTTGGCTGCCTTGCCTTGTCTAGTTTTTCTAGGACCTCAATCACTGTAGACGGGCAGAGTGTTCTGATTTAAACATCCTGGCACAGAGACCTGAAAAGCATCAGATATTCGGAGGACACGTATCTCGAAATCAATTGTCCCGAGATAGCTGGGAGTTGCAGCAATGAGTCAGAGCTTTAATAACAGATGGGGTTTCATGAAATCGGGGAGAAAAACTGGGTAGAAGTTGAAAAAGATATATCCTGCATTTGATTAACAGATCAAACCAACTCGTGAAACAAAATAGCAAAGCAGTTTTGCAGTTCCAGTGCTGTAATCGTAGCCTTGAAACCACATGAACATTGAGAATACAATACTGCTCTCAAATGTACCAACTTAGTTGACAAAGCCTAACATTGCTTGGATCTATAGCTAGAACAGTATGTGGCCTCCTAGGTGTTTTTACTTTGCGGGTAAAGTAAAAAGCCTGTGCCTCGCCCCTACCTAATGCCTTGTCTTTTTTACAAGTTGATTCATGTGGTAGCTGGTGACCTAGCTACTCTGAGACACTCCACAGGCCCCTGACCAATTACCATTCAGAAGTAGACCCGGCAAACCTTCTGGTACATTGCACGGAAAGTGACTTGAAATCCGCGTCTCAGATGCCCCACTATCACTCCCATTGCGCACTATTATTGACCAGAGCCCTATCTGGGCAGCATTCGGAATAGGGTGCCATTTGTGCCGAGTCCTGAGACACCTGTAGGTAATGGACAGTGGTATCGGGGATGACGGCAGACGCCTCAGATGCCGTCGATTGATGTAATGGTTCAGCCGATAAGGAGGGGAGGGAGGGCAGCTTTCTTGATGATAACTAGGTCAAATAGGAGCTGAGCTTTCTCACTTTCTTTCTCACCTTCTTTTTCCCACATCTTCTAAAAGACATGTGGAGTAAAGAGGTCGGCAACTCTCTGCTACCCCTTCAATCATCCTCCTGTTATTTCTCCTTTTTAAATAGAACAAACGGATGGAAAGTTAGCATTCGTAGGGTGTTCACATCAAATGAGGGTCATGTAAAAGTATTCCCATTTGCAGGGGAAAATGCGTGGAATAAATATAAAGAGTGATTGATATAATATTTATAAGTGAAGCTGTGACATGAATTTTAAAAGGTTTAGTATTCAGTGGTGGGAACGATAAACAACACAGCGAAGACAGTCAAATAGCATGCTGGGAAGACTTCAGGGATTTCACCTCAAATCATAAGACAAATTCAACGCTTCATGTCACATGCACTCTGCACTTTATAACTCACCCTCAGAGGACAATTCTCAATGGACAAAGAGGTGATCTTTTGTACAGTGCTAACATCCCCTGGTCTCACCTTAATATGTAGTTTGGTGAGATACTATGTTAAGGTAGCTAACTATGAGAAACTTCAATACGGCTTACTGATCCAAGAAAATGCTGCATGTCTGTACTATTGGTACACTGGTCAGGTACATAACAAAATGTTCCGTCTGTTTCCAACCATGTTACAGTTACCTAAACATTCATGTAAGGCTAATTAAACAAGAACTGCTGCGCTAGGCAAATGTGGAATGTACTTCTGTCTGCCACACAGTGAGTGTGTCTACGAATGGGTTTTTAGAAACGAAATGATGATCTTATCTTAGAGGTCAACGGAGTAAGATCTGAAACTGCTTACTCCAACAATCTCTGAAAACTCTCCAATGACTTTGCAAGTCGTAGATAATTCAGCATTAATGCATTAACATTCAATTACCTTTTGAACGGCTTCAATGTTTCGAAATGTGTCATGTAAGCTATAAGCTTTATCTTATGGAAGGCCTTTTTTTGCGTCAATGCCTTTAGCCATACTCTTTGGGGATTTGTCACAATCCATGCAAGACAACAGCACCCATGAATGGTTGCCATTGTGTTGTGTCAAGTGGAAATCTAAATCTCCTTTAAATTATGAGATGTGTTTGGAAAAAGGAGGGAAAACATAAAGGAGAAATTGGTACCTCCCTCTAGCATCTGCAGTGGGAATAGCAGAAACACTTTTACAACTCTAGAAAGTTTTGATATTGCTAACTGCTGGAACAATTGAGGAGGCAGGACACACACTGGGAGAACTGAGGACATTTAATAATAAAAGAACTAGAACAAAAAAAAAAACACTGAACATCAAGACAGAACAACCATTACATACAGCATGAGCCAAACACAGACCGACAAGCCACACTACGAAAAGAGAAAATTAAATAGGCACAGTGATTAGGGAAACAGGTGAACGTGATCCAAATGAGGGAGAGGGCATTGGATCTCACTGGCACAGCAAGCCTGTCAGGACACGGCATTATCTGCTTCAATGTTTGGTTCGGAATTACTGGTTTAACTTTTGAATTACTGTGGTACCACAATAACCAAGTAAACAAATGGATTTAGTGGCCCAGAGTAGCTATCTAGCTTGGCATTTTCGATAACGTTATAAAACGCGTGTTTTTTAAATCTACACACATTGCATTGAAAGCTTCTTTCATTGACTCGAATTCAAACAGCTGCAAAACACAGGTTGATGATACTGTTGCTAGCTAGCAAACGTGTGACCTGTAATTCAATGCAACAAAAATGAAGACTGGTGACGATTATAAATTTGTCTTACTGTATTGAGTGGTTGAGGTAAAGATATGTCAAACATATCCTATATTTGCACAACAAACACCGATTTCCACACATGCACTGTACCTGCAAAATGTGCCACTGCTCAGGGCTGGGGGACAGTGGATGAAACACTGGCAATTAAGTGTCTAATCAACAGCGCTTTCATTACATATTATTAATATTGTGTAGTTATGTTTACAGTGATATAATGGAGGGGAAAAATCATGGTTTTCCCCAGGAGGGGGGGCTCGTGTCCCGCCCGGATATCCGTAGTTTACTTCTTAAGAGTGATACTTATACGATATATTTAGCCAGCACTTCATCACTGTTTTTTGAGACTGGCAAAATAACTGGCGGACAAAACATTTATAATCGAAAATCATCTGAAAAATATTGACTCCATGAGCGTGCATACATCGACAAATGCTGTATGCTGAGTACTCCTTTTCGAATAAAATCTCAATCAACTGATAATTGTTTTGATGTCACAAAGTACGTACAGATAACTAGCCTCAAATCCCAAAACCAACCCACAAGAATAATTGAAGCACCACGTATCAGAACCTAGAAACGTTGACCTTTTGGGACACATCAATGTTTTTGTTTTTTTCAGGTGGCCAGCAGGTCAATAAATGCAGACGGACCGGGTCATAAGACAGAGTCCAGATCATTCACATAGACAAGGACGACAAGGTGGCCAGTGACAACAGGAATCATCAGACAACCAGATCAGTGACCCAACCAGGAGGTCTTTGGACAGGGACGTTAAGGAGTCGTCAGGCCTGGTGGTCCAGAGGCCAAGAGCTCATGTCCTCCTAAGGTTCAACAGGACACCATGACAATTAGAGGGAACATTCAATGGTTCCAAAGGGCCACCTCAGCATGGGATTCACATCAAACCATGTCCCCCGTCACGTTACCGTATGCAATGTCTTTTCAAGCATAATGTCACTACAGGTAAAAATAAAACTGGAAATAACCTTTTTATAACTTAGTGGCATACAATTATTATGCCACAAAGTACTGTTTTTGTACAGACCTTTATTTCAATTGGGGAAACACTCCAGTAGTTATAGAGCATACATTCTCATAGTTTTCATAACGGGGAGCAGGTTCCAACGGAAAGGGTACAATTATTTGCGGTTAATGTTTTTAGCCTAATTATTAAGATTAGTTAAACACCTTAAATGCCTACCATGGATTCCTTCCCAGCAAAGTTAAAGTTATGCTTGATTAGTTAATCTCTGAGACTATATGGTGATTGTAACAAAGTCTTGTGGGTTTCATTTTCTATTAGAACAAAGAATATTGGTGAAACTGGGCTAAAGTGTTATCGGCGAATCAGAAGTTTCCTGAGTTTCTTGGCAATTTCTCGCATGGACTAGCCTTAAGAGTGGACGGACTAGATTCAGAATAAAGTTCTATATTTCTGGCCATTTTGAGCCTGTAACTGAACACTCAATTGCTGATGCTCCAGATACTCAACTAATCTTAACAAGGGTTCTTTATTTCATCTTTAATCAGCACAGTAGTTTTCAGCAGTGCTAACATAATTGCAAAAGGGTTTTATAATGATCAATTAGCCTTAATAATATAATATACTTGGATACGCAAACACAACATGCCATTGAAACACAGGGATGGTTGCTGATAATGGGCCTCTACATGCCTATTTAGGTATTCCATTAAAAATAAGCCGTTTCCAGCCACAACATTTACAACATTAACAATGTCTACACTGTATTTATGATTGATTTCATGTTACTTTATGGGCAAAATTAGTTTTTTCTTTATATGTGTGTGTGTGTTGACTGTAATAATATGTATACCAGATTACACTAAGGACTAGATACTGAAACAGCTAAAGATGACTAACAGCTTCTCTGTTCTCTTTAACGCACAGACTAGCCTGACAAACACCTGATGACACCTTTCAGGCCCATCAACCCAGTCGTCTGAGTAAATTGTATATAAATTGTCAATGCATGTAATAGGTTTCTGACACTCTTTGACACTCTTCTCGACCAGAGAGACGGCCAGACCTTTGACGGGCCCCCTGATAACTGACTTAACTGTCCTCCTCCGTTCCACTGAGTTCACCCCCATCAGAAAGTCAAATATCTCGCTGGCACCAACCTCGGCACCAGCCACGGCCGACTCACACATGCGGTAGAATACACACCAAAAGAAATCTGGTATGATTTGAGAAAGGGGGACAGCAAAAGCTTCCCTCACAGTGAGTGCTTCAACCGTCATCGGTTCAACTGTCATCGTTTTTTCTATATTAATATGTGACCTCTGCACTGTCCTCTACTGTGCAGTTATCATACACTAGCAGTCCATGCATTTGTTGGTGTTCAGTGTGCACTGCGACAGGGCTGTTGGTGTTCAGTGTGCACTGCCACAGGGCTGTTGGTGTTCAGTGTGCACTGCCACAGGGCTGTTGGTGTTCAGTGTGCACTGCCACAGGGCTGTTGGTGTTTAGTGTGCACTGCCACAGGGCTGTTGGTGTTCAGTGTGCACTGCCACAGGGCTGTTGGTGTTCAGTGTGCACTGCGACAGGGCTGTTGGTGTTCAGTGTGCACTGCCACAGGGCTGTTGGTGTTCAGTGTGCACTGCCACAGCGCTGGCTGCTTGTGGCAGTAGAATATGGAATGTGCTTACAGTGTATTTGGCCAGTACCATTACTGGGGCATGTCCGCTATTACAGCTAGTTAACACACACTCAGGTATTTCTTAAATAATTATATGTATACAGTCATTGATATAAAACAGAATATCATGATAATAATAGTTTCAAGACTTTGTTATCGAACACATTTTAGATAGTGTTGACTTGGTGATGTGTTGAAGTCCTATGAATGTGATGCCTCATGAAAGAAACCACATTTTTGCATTTGATGTTAACATGTTTTTAATTGGATTTTAATTGTTGCTGACAAGAATGCAAGTTTCTATAGGTCCCATACATTTTAGAAGCACTATCTTGTGTAACTGCCTTTCTGTTCATGGAAAAATCTGCTGTGGCCAAAATTAATGAGTCTCTTATCTCATATGAAATGTGCAATTTTGTGTGATTCAGTAGGATTACAAGGGCTTCCTTCCTGACTAGTCTTGATTAAAATGCTGGCAGTAGGTAAGGTGCAATTTGTTTATTTATCAAACGTGAAATAATACATTTTATAATGGAGAGATAATATTCACCGTGAAATAGAGTAGAGCAGCTATTCTAAATGATAACAATATTGTGGTACCAACTTCTGTGTTGTGACGACGTGTGCTGGTGTTTTATCAGCTAGGCAGCATTCTGCGTTTGATAAACTGACGCTATCGCGGTTATAACCATTCCATTTGCACAGCATCCCCATCTCATTCTACCTGAGGTCATACAAAAAATGGTTGCCATGCGCTCACTGTTTCCTCAGGAGCGGTGAACTAAACTCCAGTCAGCCTCCCATAATGGCATCCGAGTGTCCTACTAATTCAACGCCCAAACGGAGTACACTGAACAGGGGCCCTTTGGTCCGCAGCCATAGTGACATGTTGCTGCCGGTTCCTCACAGGTCACTGACACCCTCCCAGGGACCCTTTACATTTCCTTGCGACGTTCACGATGTGATACATTGAGAGAACTCTGGTCCAAACATGACTTTACACTTGCCTTTTGCTGTAACCATCACTAGCTCCCATTTCCCACTGTCAGCACCCAGCTCACGTTGCCAGGGTCCCAACGGAACCCAGTTCTGTCAGTAGTGTTGCACTAGTGACAGAATAGGGTGCCATTTGGGAGTCCTGCTTGGACCTGCTTCCCTGCTACGACTGGGCCCCAGCGGGAAACATTACGGAGTTCACGGCGGCCTGTGCTTTGAGCTCGTGGCTGCTTCAGCATGCTGTTGGTGCTTTTCTCTAGGACATTTGGATCGCACATTATGAAGGAGAAAAAACAAACACACTGGGAAAATGTTGAGATTATTCGCGTTCCAGATCTCTCAATGTTGGTTCTCATCAAAAGTCAAATGAATTCATCATGATAAGTGTTTGTTTTAACACAAGTCGAGGCAATCGGTGCCTCCACTCTCTACGAGGGAGATGTTTGGCAATTGAATCAGCAATGACATAAAAGGCCCCAAACACATAAGAGTTTGTAGTATTTGTGTAGTACTTCTTATTTTACACATTTGTATTCTTCTTTACACTCTCTGATTTAGGTATACTTGACAGCCACCCGGGTTGATTAATCCGCTGTTATCTCCCATCGCCACCATTTAACTCCGTTGCTGTTTATAAAATCACAACAAATTATGCTGCTTAATGACATACAAGAAAAAGTGTTTATAAAACTGTTAATTTCCCGGGCCGCTTTGAAGCACAAAGACACGCCTGGTGTGAGATTAAACGTTTGACACGTTTTAAAAGTTTTATACCGTTAATTTAACGGTTAAACAGCCTAACTAACCTCACGGGACCCAACCGTTTCTTCCCATAATTTAATCTGACCTGGGCACTGAGTAAGTCCACATGAACAATCTGTTAGGTTTCAACGTTAATTATCCAAATTATTCTTTTTAAAGTTGGGGCCATATGAAAGTATTTCTAATGTTGGGGAGGGTGGTACCTTTTAATGACATCTCCAGTTTGGCCTGGAGTACTCTATTTGGTACAACCCGAAGTAAATCGGGACCCTGACTGATTTCCTAACAAAATCACAATAGTAAGGTGTTTTCTAAGCGAGACATGCAAGCTTGTTCTTAGCCCGGTCCCCCTAGGTTCTGGCCGGTTCTGGTTCTGGTTCTGCCCACTTCGCATTGCCTCCCATGGACAGCTTGCAGGACTCCTCCGGTTAAACTGGGAATATCTTTAGCGCTGTATAGGACTGTGGTGGCAACGACAAACGTTAAAGCTCAAACCACTTGACCGCACCTGATGAACTGACCTGAGTTCCTTGTCTGTTAATTAAGAAATTAGTCACGAAATAAGTTTTGCTTTATATAACAACCATGTCCCACATGCCACAAACATTGTTATCTGAATAATTACAACAGACAACAGAAAGAAAAGGAAACCTTTTGAAGTACATAAAAGTGGGGGGAAAACAAACATTATTACAATATCTTGACTGCAGTTGCAGGGATGTGTGTAATCAGCAAGTCATCTCTCAGAAATATGAACACATTGAAGTTGGAATCTTCAAGAAAAGCCCCAAAAAAGCAATCAAAGAGATCTATTTCTCTATCAGGTGAAAAAAAATAAAGAATTTGCATTCAGCCATGTCTAAAGCATTGCATAAATAGCAATTATTTATGAAGGACTGGGTAACATGAAAGGCAGTATTTGTTCCTTTAAAGGAAACTATATTCATAGGCAGTTAGGGAGAATGATTATTATTATAGTGGATTTGCACTCTGAGCTCTACCCCTGGGGAATACTGATTTCAACCTGGCCACCTAAACACAGGGCAGCTTTAAGGCAGACTTCAAGCAATAAAGGCATAATCAATGTACCATCATAATACCATTCAAAGATGTCACTTCAGCACAACCGTTCCTTAGTTTCTAAAGGTTTTGCCCCCCCCCCCTAAAAAACAATAATCCCATGAGAATTACGTCTGCACATACTAAAGGAGTAAGCTGCCTGGATGTAAGAGCGAGTCAGAGTAACTCGTTGACTCCTTTGGTAATCCACAAAAGGCTCACCTCGTGTCTGTTTTCTAACAGAGGGGGAGTTTACCATGCCAAGTCGGCCATTAAACTACACGAGCGGGCCACCCTTGAGCAAGGCTCCTCCCTGGACAGATCCACCTGGCCTTTCCTTCCTCTCCGGCTTTGCCTCGATTTTCCGGGGTCTTGGCCAGGTAGCTGTAAACACTGTTAACGTACATGTGCTCGTGCAATTAATTTAACTGGTTGATTGACTGGACGTCTCCCCAAACAGGTTTTCAGTTTATTGAGTAGGGCAAGGATTCCGTGTCCCAAATGGCCGTCGAATCCCTTTCACAGCGCACTACTTTTGTTAGGGCACAAACGGCCTAGGAGTCTCTGGTCAAGAGGAATGCATTGTGGAGGGAACATGGCGGTATTTGGGAGTCAGGTGGACTCATGCTAATCTCTGACACAGCAGGTTTTTGATGGCTCTGTAAAAGCAGACCACCACTGCTTAAGGCAAGGTGACAGCAGGGATAATCATTGTCCATAATTCATGTTTAATACCCAAATGCCAGAGGGACAGGATATTAGGGAACGATGGCACGGGTGGGGGAGGCAGGTGTCCTTGGTCGTTTCAATCCCCACTCCAGTCCAACCTCAGCTCTCAGCTGGTCAAGCGCAGAGTGCATTTCAGACAGTATGCTCCCCCCCAATGCGTACCTGTGAGAGAAGACCATGAACAAACGTCAGCTGGGAATGTCCTGTAGATTAAAGTGGAACGGTTTGGTGCGCATGACGTCCCAATCGGTGCGTTTCATTCAGCTGCGTCTTTGAAAGACAAAAAAAGCTTTGTGCATATTTGTGCCGGTGTGTCTGTTACGGATGAATAACACTATGGAATATGTACACCCTTTGTGGCGTATACATGGGGGTATGTCTTCATGGCATTCAATAGCTTAGCAAAGCCCTTTGAATGGCGCAGTGCAATCAGATATATTTGCATGCACTGCGAGACGTATGAGCAACAGTGAGCGCCGTTGTAAAATCCCATTATTTATCAGTTATTTTCGGCAAGGGCAGGCACTTCATTTGGAGATTGGGTTGTTATTTAGACATCCAGTCATTAAACCAATTGCGTTTCGGATGTTGTGGTAAGGCCTGAAGTCAGATATATATTTGCATGACTATGACGTATATAAGATACTGTTTGCCCTTCAGCCTGAGGGGTAGTTTCGTGCGGATTAGGAGTGTTTAAAGGTCATATAACTAGGGGGAGGAAGAAGGGCTGGTAAATGTTGATTAAACTGTACAACTCCCAACAAATTTACGAGGTCTAATATTTTTTACTTTATTACTTTAAAGAATTTGTACAGCCCATAAGACTGGTTGTGTTAAGAGAGCTTGTGAATCGCGCCGTAATTTATTTCTCTTTTTACCTTGACATTTTGCTAACCTCATTTTATACTGATTGAAATTACCCCCCTTGTCAGTTTCTCCCTGTTCCCTTTTTGTCATTCTGGAAATGTAGGGCCTTAGGTAGACATGGATTGATGAGGAGCGAGTTGTCACCTACTGAAATCTCTTTTTTGACCTCAGTTTAATGATCATTAGTCAAATTATAATAACTTATCCACTAGATACTAATCTATACATGCATTTTGGGATTCTTATACATTAGGCAATAACCGTATGGACCATAATTCAGTGACTGAAATGCATTAGAAAAAGACTCACAAAAGACAAATGTAGCTCTCACTCAATGTCAACCTCTCTCGTACGTTTTTTTCCTCCGTAGTAATTTGTACGTCACACAGTAACCTCAGAATGTACTCCCGCCGACTACAGCGTTAATATTCATGACGCGTGGAGAATGCCCAACCTCTGTCGTGCTGGAACATATGCGGGCCTGAGCCCCATAAGTCAGGTTGCGAGATTTCGTACAACAGTCTAATTATATCAGTATCCAAGAGGGATCAGAGCTCTCCTCCCAGGGCCCTGTGCTAGTTGATTGTGTGCGCAGAACCTGAGGCTCCATTAGCAAGATGTTGAGTCAGCAAATACTGATGCCGTCCTTTGAGCCCACTGGTACGTCCATCCGGCAGTCACAGTCAGAGGTAGATGAAAATCATTATGCTCCCTTCTCATTCTAATGTTTGCCATGGTGAACATAGTCATGTGAACCTGGTTTTTGGCATAATAAAACAATCGAATACTTTCCATGTCATGTACTTTATATATTTTATAACTATATGAAATCCTATCGTTATGCAAGAATGTTAACATTGATGCAGGTTTAAAATGACCAAAATGGTAATGGATGCTAAATTATTTAAAGGGGTATTTCACCCTGGGGGGACCTTAGGTGGTATGTATAATGTATGTATAGAGTTGTCTGGGGCAGGTAGTTTGGTGCACACATAATTGGCCAGAATGGATGCTTATTGGCAACCAACCCACACAACTATGTCACAGAATGGGCAGAAATCTAAAAGTGTTATCATGTTTTCTTTCATTTCACGAAATGTTCACGGTTTACCAGTTATCGTGCTGTTTGTGTATAGTCGTGGTTGTCCTTGATTGATAGAGCCGTTGGATGTCTATCAGCAGATATATGCATGTTCCTCTTTCTGAAAGACCACAACTCCGTGGAGACACCCCAGTCCCCCATCCCCTTGGCAGGTTTTCTGAACATTGTCCCAGTAGACAGACTGGGTAGCTAGCTAGTGCCTTAAGTAGTTGTTAGTACATGAATTAGCTGTGCTATGGTGAAATGCCCCTTTAATTTAGCATACACTATATTTACGCTACATGCTACATCTAGTCAATAGTGTCTGTAACAACCCCATACCTCATTTGTTTTTGCTTTGTTGTAAAATGTTGACAAGAGCCGTATGTCTCCGCAATCCACTGGCATTTCAGAGGGAGTGATGCAATGCCATTCAACTGATGAAAATTGCAATGAATATCAATCAGCCTGTGGAAAGTGTAAAATACCCACTTTTACAGAATGGTCAGGATAGAGGTGATGATGATTTGCAAACTGAGAACTGTCCTGCAGCCTGGATAATCAACATCAGTTGGGAAAGTTAGCATTTTGTATTGGAGCATCTATGATAAATAGAATGTTGTTTATGAACATGCAAATGCACCCTATGAACATCATTGCAGTGACATTGCGCAGTGTTGTAGGTTAAATGTTATGTGGGCATGGGTTTACAATGGCATGACAATGACAACATTATAAAAATTAGAAGCACTACATAACATTAACGGTCAATGCAATCTTGAGGTTGATCTATATAAGGATGTGTAACATAATAAATTGCCCATACAATTATTCAAAACATCTCCGCACAAATATGTTGGAGAATGAAGATGACCTCATGAAATAATCTTATTAGCAATAAAATAAATATGACTAAAGCTTTCCTTCTGCATGCCACAATGATTACATTTACCCTTTGGCTAATTGCAAATTAGGTGCTTTGACAACATTACATTGAACTTTGCCTCGTCCCTAATGATGATATACAAATAAAATGGTTGACCTCGTGCCTGGGGAACACGCGTACAGACATGCCAGAGAATCAGCATGAAAGACAGGAAAAATTGCTAAGTTAATTTCTTTAGTTCCCTGCAGACTGGCCATTTTGGCTATCGTTTCTGCTGCTGAATGTGGGGACATTGTATTTTGAGTGGTTAGCTTACACCTGATTTTACTGTAAAGTAGTATATATATCTTGGTGTCATATCAGGTCATGTCATGCACTACACAACTGATTTACTGTAAACTCAGTGCGTCCCTGTAATGTCTGTAAATACAGGAACAAACCAAGTCCTGCACATTGAAAACGTCATATTGCGCCAGTCAGCATTCCCGTCAATAGGTTAATTGATTGTGGTTGGTCCCCATTACATTTTTTATCCACCCTGACAGTGCTGGGCTCAGACAGTGGACATCACTTGTAATAGTTGCTGCCATCCAATTCTGTGCATGATCGTTCCGTTATGAAAATGTGTCAACACGGCATTCAGCTGCTCTTGCACAATGAGATTGCCATCCAAAGCGATTAATCGTAAATATTGTTATTCATGAGGTGGAAGCTGCAGTATCTATTCCCATAGGGCCCCACCCTTGACCCTCATTTAAGGTCATTAGGCTGTGTCTGAAGTGTCTAAGTATTTTCTATAGAGCGCACTATTTTTGACCCGTTTCTGTAATGCTTTGTGTGGCAATTAGGGTGCAATTTGGAACGCAACTATAGACACAAGCGACATATCATAGACACATTTATTCCGGTTCAGAAATCCAAGGTGATCTAATCCAAGGTAGCGTTTCTTTTTAGCCCCTTACATTGCTAGGCTGAAGCGTTATTCAAGTCTCCTCAAATAGTGTCACCTAACAAGGAAATGTATCCTATGCCACATGTAGCGTGTGTACAGAGAACATTTTGTCCGTCGTCGTCTTGCACTCCTCAGTTGGAGACACATTTTCCAACCTCTAAAAATACAACAATGGCTGCTGAGCGGAATTACATGCAGAAGAGCCATTTAACAAGGCAGACACTATGATTGAACACGCGTTACCTAAGCAGGGGTTTAAGATATGGAATGATGATGATAGCGGGAGTCGTGTGGATAAATGTTTGTTTTACTCTGTTGTATATTCTCATATAGAAACATGAAGGTCAATATTACTCTTTCTAATGAAGATCCCCAATGCAACGGGAATTAGAAATATGGCCTGTGTTAGAAGCAAAAGGGCAACTCGTTAATCTAAGACCTTACTGGGAGAGCCAGCAATGCCTGTATTTCCAAATGGCACCGCGTTCCCTACCGTGGTCCAAGTTAGGGCAGTCTGAATGAGTATAGGGTGGCATTTGGAACAGAGAGACCTATTCTGGATAGTGTCTTTCACTAGGCCTCAAAATAGAAATACATTTTCTAGCCCCGGGTAGGGCAGGGTAGTGCAGACAATATTTCTACAGCGCTGTGATTGTTCAAGGTCATTTAAAAGGGAGACTTTTATCTCTGGTAATATGGCAGTGAATCATCTTTTATTGAAACACTTTTGATGCACCACTCTATCTCTGGGGTATCTGTGAAGTATCACTTATTGGACACTTGTTGTCAACTGACTTGCTCAGGGATAGAGCAGCCGTGGATTTGGTCTGGCCAACATTCGGCTGCTGGTCGGACACCAGCAGCCGAAAAGTTTGCGTCTGCATTTCTGATGCTTTGAGAAAAACGACAGAGAAACAGAAAACCAACCAAAATAAGAAATGAGCATCCTGTGAACATTTGTGAGTGAGAATCTGCTGCGTCACTGGCCAATGAACCATGAGTTTAAAAACACAGCATCATAAATTGTGTATATGAGTGGGAATGTAATGTTCACATGGCACCGGACAAGAAGGGATGGTGAACAACTGCCCCGCGGGGACTTCAAAACACAAACGAAACCCCAGGAAGGCCTGTGACAAAAGTACGTTCACAATGTTGCATTATCTAGGCCTCATCTTAAAAGCTAGCGACAGGATGTTGAAGTGACATCAGTACATACACTTCTCGGTGGGGGCAGGGCCAGATACACTGTCTTTCAAAATGATTTGCCCCTGTTGGACTATTTCAGGTTTTATTGTTTTACCACATGAAATCAAAATGGATTTTTGGCATTGATCAACACAAACAATCCTTTATGCCAAAGTCAAACAAAGTCCACCTTTGTGCATTTAAGGCGTTTCCCATCTCTCTGGGAGGTCCTACAGTTGGTTAGAATTCCTATAAAAACTAGATCATGAATAGAAAGGAACATTAATAGCAAATTGGGAATAGGTTTCTTCAACAGCATCAATCATGGGTAAGATATAAGAACATCTCCAAGGCATTTGATATTCCCTGGAGCACAGTCCATTATAAAGAAATGAAGAGAATATGGCACAACTGTAAATCTATCTAGAACAGGCCATCTGCAAAAACAGATTATCTGGGCAAGAGGGGCACTACAGTAGTCAGGGAGGCCACAGAGAGACCTCTAAAGGAGTGACAGTCTTTAATACCAGAGCTGGGAGACACTGCATACTCCTACAGTTGCCGGAGTGCTTCACAACAGTGACCTTCATGGGAAAGTGGCAAAAAGACTCACAACAAATCTTGGCAAAGATTTGCCATAAGGTATGTGGGAGACCTATGTGGGAAGATTCTATGTTCTGATGTTATGTTTGGGAGAAGCTGGACGCCGCACAGCATCCTGAGATCACCATCCCTACCGTAAAGCATGGTGGTGGCAGCGTCCTGCTATGCTATTTCTCTTTGTCAGGGCCTGAAAAATTCCAAGTTGACCCCGAACATACAGCAAAAGCCACCCCAGAGAGGCTTAAAAACAATAAGGTCCTGAAGTGGCCCAGTCAAGGCTCATACATCAGTCCAACTGAGAATATGTGGAAAGAGTTGAAAATTGCTGTTCCCCAAAGGAACCCAACCAGGCTTGGAATTTTGTCATTTTAGTGGCAAGGCCATTTGGCCTTCGGTGTCACAAACATGTTTAGGGCACAAAGGCCACATAGGCCATTGAGTGAAATAGGAGGATTTGGAGCTTACAAATAAACAACTTGAATTGCCGATGCTTTACAAACACTTTCAGACGTTTTTATTGGGAGCATTCACACGACGACAACAAACAGGCAACGGTAATGACAGTTAAGTAACGTTCGGGCTAGCTAGCCAGAGGCATCACATAACCTCAGTTACCCCAAAGTAAACCGCTTTGTGTCCTTTAACATTACAATCACCAGCGCTAAGGAGTACGACCTAAATAAACAAATATAGAGACTTATTTGTGCGCGGAACAAGTACGTTGCTATGTCTGATGCCATCTAACGTTACTTCGATAGGAGCTCTAAAAAAGCATTCAGGTGTAAATTCCCACTCAGAGGTCAGTACTTTCCCACTAACCAGTTGCTCATGAACGCACCTTCCAAGACAGAGATTTGATTCAGGTAAGCATTAAGTCAGCTATCTATCGATAACTATCTACCTTGCTTACCTGCATGTAGTCCGTTGTTCTCCATTGCGATCTACAAATGTAATAACAAACCGATAACCGCGAAGATTTTGACAAGCAGGGGCACGAAGGTCATGGTGGTTGTACGGCGTAGTGATTTTTCGGGCATCACTGCCAGAGAGAAATGGCAGTCGTGAAATCCATACGCTCAGCCAAACTTTTTGGAGCGAACGGGCAAAATGTGCTGTTTTCAGACTTCAAATACACACATGGCTGTAATTGCTGTAATAGCTGCACAACAAATTTTGGCTGAAGGTGTTGAATACTTTCGTAATCAACTTTTTAATGTTTTGAAATGTGTAATAAAATGTGTAGATTTTAGTTTTAACTTTGACCTATTGGATTGTTTTGTGTAAGTGGAAAACATCATTTTGTAAAACAATAAAAGTCGGGGGAGCCACTGTTATTCCAGGGGCATACCTTGGCTAAAGCCCTTGGGTCCAGACGTGTATAAGCCCTGACAGGCGGAGAATTATAATTTTTTACAGCAAGCCACAGACGGGACGGTGGACGTGTTGCAAACGCAGTCCATTGAAGGGTTTGCCTTGAGAAGGGTTGTGGAGATTAATCTGTTCATATAATTTTTTCTCAACTCACGATGTGAGAACAGCAGCAAAGTACCTTATCTTGAGCTATTTAACCAGAACAAGGGCACTGGCCATCAGTGGTGACTAGTCCGGGATTCATTTTCATCATGCAATGCCTCAAGAAAGCATAGGATCATACTGCAAAGGTTTCCTCTTAATATAGTCCAAACGGGTTTATATCTTTATTTGGCATGGGCTCTTGTTTGCATTCAACACCATGCAGATTTTAAAATATTCATCTCAGTTTGTCACTGTCAGAGTAACCACTAATTGCATTTGAGTGGTAAGAAAAATATTCAGTTAATGTATTTTGTCATGTAAAGGATTGTATGGAATGCGGTAATAAGCACACATTTCCCCCCCCATTTTTTTTACTAATGTCTGGAAACGTGTGTGTGTGTGTGTTTGTATGTGGGTGGGGGTCTATTAAAAAAACAAAGCCTCCAGGCCGATGATTTCTTAATCCGGCCCTGTTCCCCAGCTGCTACCTCCGTAGACAATCATCCGCAACCCTCCAATGAGCATGGATGATTCACTCGCCACACTGTTTTTTTCCCCTCGTTTAATATAAACCCCCTCGCTGGGAACAGACATGTCATGTCATTCTACATAGCAGTGCAAACGTGGTTAATTGCAAACTGCACAAATGCTGAACTCTGGCTCTGCCTTTTACAAGGACACAGACAGACTATTAATTATCTATATTTTTATGATGTAATTATCATCCAGGAATTAAATACCATGAAGGTTAGATTCAAATATATAATTTTCCTGCCAAAGCGTGGAACCATGGCGCAAATGCCACCTCATTTTATAGTGTTTTGACCAGAGCTCTGTTAACCCTGGGCAAAAGCACTGCAAAACAGTATGTTGTGAATGGGTGTAAAATATGTGCCTTTTAAGTGATTTATGGAAATTATATGATTTGAGAATTCATTGACTGTGTTTTAATTTTAATACAGCATTTTTGTATCTTTTTTTTTGCAGGAAGGACTGGTGAAATCCAGATATACTGGATATAATCCTGAAGAGGCATGAACTTCTGCAAAAATCATTGTTTAAACAAGCGGTGTGAAATGACAGCCTCCTACCTTGTCTCATAGACCAACCTGGTTAAATTAGCTTGTTTGCTGGTGCAGACCTAATTACGTTTGGTAACAAAATACAACTTTAAATGCAATCTAATTTACTCCCATCCAATTGCATTTGCTATACATCTGAACTTGGCCACCAGAGAGAGATTGGTAAGACACCCAACCGCTTGTTCCTCTGTATTAAAGGCCATTTGGAAGAGTACATTCAGTATGTGTGTGATTCAGTTTGTGACAAAGGAACCAGCCGTCTGAGAAAAACACCCAGGATCCACTCGGTCACGCTAACTCTGTACATCTGTTTAGCTCAAAAGATGCTTCGACAATCCCTCAGCCTTTTACCCGGGGGGGACAATCCTTCGGCCTGGAGACAATGGACTGGCCCATCCCAGCTTGCAGTGGGACCTCCCTCCCCAAAAACATTGATTCTGGACCGAAGGACTTACGCCAATCCTTCAGAAACGATCAGAGGCCTTAAATCTATAAAGCACCTAAACCTGTTTTGCATATTATTTATTTATTGTTTGCTATGAGGTCTGCAAAGTGTGTGTGAGTGTGTGTGTGTGGTGGTTAAACTTAGAATTGCTGAATAAGTACAGGCTCTTGGTCGAATACTAAATGTTTAAAAGTTACTGGTGATCTCCCACACAGAATCCAAACCCTTCTCTGTGGTACATAGCCATGTCGATTGAACCCTCCAGAGAATATTATGATAATGTGTGTTGAAGTGTGCAATTGATTTCATTGTTTCGCTGCCCTCTGCTGTACAGTCCTTTAGCGTTTTGGCCACCCCAGACCTATTTCTGGAGATCTACTTTCCTATAGGTTTTTACCTCAGTTGACCCTTGGAGTGACCCTAGACAACATTCTGTCGTATCTGTAAACATCAAAGCGGTGTCTTGCCCCTGCTGGCTAATGCTCTACGGTTTTCACTGCAGGGCCCGCGGGCCGCTGGCGACTCCTGGTGGTCTTCGGTACTGTCTTTGACGTGTCGCTCCATTGCTCTAAGAATTGCATTATTTCGTACTGTGACGGCCATTACACCCATATGTCAACAAAAGTGGGTCAGATTAAAAGATATGTGGAGAACACCGCTTTACAGCACGACCACACCTCAAACAGGAAGTGGCCCCTAGTCCAGTCCCTTGTCATCTCTTGTCTGGTCTACAGCAGATCACTGTCGGCCCCTGCTTGTGTTATCCCGCCTGTATTTACGGCCCAAAAACTTTTAGCCCTATAATCCCCACCTTTCAACAGCAAAGACTGTCCACCTCTCAGTGTCTGGCTCCTCTCTTGGGTTCACCCTAAGTTTGGACCCTATTAGGGACCCTTTCAGTTTGTGTTCTTGATTGTTCTATGAGGTTTCAGGCTGGGTTGGTGTAAAAATGCCTGTCTTGATGGTTCCCACAGACAGAACTGATGGTTGTTGACTTTATGTTTGGCGCCAGACATTGTGTGAGAATCAACATTTCAAGTTGACGTTTCTTATCTGTGTGAGTTTGAATGTGTTGATTGTAACCATAACAAGGACATCATGGTTCCTGGTCATGAAGCATTGTCAATTACCCACCAATAGTTATTAAATGATCAACCACACATGGAATAATGTTTGTCTTGAAAAAAGAAACACACTTTAAAAGTGATTTTTCAGGAGTTATTTCAGCAAAATGTTTTTATTGGTCATAGACTCTTTGTATAATGTCTCAGATTATTTTTTGAGTTATTTATTAAAACCTAAGTTGGCTGACATGTCATCCCTGTGCAAGGGTTATTATGTCAACAAAATACAGTAGCCCCATACTGAACCCCAGTCAGTGTGTCCCAAATTACACCCTATTACCTGGGGCAGAAATTTGGACAAAAGTGCATGGGCCTCTGGTAAAAAGCCTTGCACTTTATATGAAATAGCTGGTGCTATTTTGGAAACAAGCTTTTTTCCAGAGTTTTGATTCCAAATGTCATGGTGGATGACTAGCTTTTAGCTTTTACATCAGTCAAAAGCACCATATTGCAATACTCTGTCATAGGGCTCTGGTCAAAAGTTGTGCTTTATATGGGGAATATGGTATCGCAGAAAATAAAATGTACATTGAAAACTTGTTTCCTGTCACTGATATTAGTTTTAAAGATGATCTAGGACTGTGTTGTAAGGATGACCTTAGCGTCTGCATTGTTCAAAGACCCTGGAAGGTAAAGCATGATTGTTTCTGACAGACCAACAGATCTGACCTTTACGGGTTTTGACCTGGCCAGATTGGGTTGCATTGTTCTGTTTGGGCTATGTCTGATCTGATGAAGGACAAATATGACAGATCCATATAATTAATGGATGGTGTTATTTTTCATTTAACAGGGTTTTGGTCCTCCTGTTAATATTCTGACATACTGTACGGAAACAGATGCACATAGCTTAATTAATATAAATGAATATGCTTCCACACTAAGCTAGATAGGCCAAGGCATAATGTAATACATACAATATAGATTATAGATGTTGCAATTGTTTTGAAAAACTGTAACGAATAACTGGGACCACCGTGTGGTTTAGTGTCAGTATCGTTTACTACTGCCCACTTTGCGTGTATGGCTCTCCCATACATATTGTTCACACGTGGGCTCAGAAAGACCAGCACACCCACTGCACTCTACGCGTCAGGTTCCCGTAGCAACGGGTCCTTGGCTGAGGCTGCTGCAGGACTTCTCACTCACGTGTCCAAAGAAAACACTGTGGAAACATTTTGAGCAAACCACTTTTGGAACTAATCAACTATCGAAGTGTGCGGCAACCTTTCCAACTGATGGTGAGCATGTATGTGATGAATCCATGTTGCCAAACGCGATAAACTAAACGATCGAGCGGGCAGCTCGAGCGTGGAGTCCCGTGCGGCAGATGGCCCTGTGTGTTGTGAGATTATATCCTAGCTAGTTAAATCCCGACCATGCGCATTTGAAGAGCCGAGCAGAAGTGATCGCAGTTGCTGACAGTCACTAACATATCCTGCGGTGACTGTTATGCCATAGCCTACCGGTACATTAATTAGAGTCTGTATTTGTAGTTAAGTGTAACCACGGCCATAATTGCCTCTACTGGTTGGTGATTGGAGAGTGATAAATAGACACCTTGATGTGTGAAAGAAGAGGACGTCGTATAGCTGGATATATATATAGAAATATATCGGCTACCAAATTAATATTTAATAATTGGTGAGATACAGCTTTATATATTATTAACTTGGCTTAATGCTGTCGTAGATCAGCTCACGGACATTTCAAAGGCACCTGGCTCCAGGTTGCTACATTGGACTAGGCAGTGTCTGCGCCTCAGAATATTCAACGGTCAACTCAGCCTATAGTTGGCGCTTGACATCACACAAGTAGACACGAGACCAGCATGCACATCTCTCAATTTTTACTCGAGGGATCCTACATGGAAACAATAGTTATATAACATAATTACTAAATGTTCTCTAATGATCAATTAGCCTTTTAAAACTTGATAAACTTGGATTAGCAAACACAAGGTGGCATTGGAGCACAGGACTGATAGTTGCTGGTAATGGGCCTCTGTGCGCCTCTGTAGATCATCCACAGAAAATCAGCTGTTTCCTGCTTTCTGAGTGACTGCAAACTTTTGAAAGGTAGTGTACATTGTAAACAAAACAGTTGGGATGTTAATATAATGTAAGATGAAGTGTATAAAGCGAAGCTGTATTGTGGCAATGTGTGTGGCAATGTGTGTGGGTCTGTACCTAAGCATTGTGAGGGTGCCATTTGGAGCACAATGTACTTAGGCAGTGCTTGATTGGACTCATAGTGCTTGGTGCACTGGGGGGATGGGATGTAAGCGGGCAAAAAAAAATTGAAAACCCAAATGATTTTGCAGGCCGAATGTCACTGGCCAGATCTGGCCCAGTGTCTTGGACAGATCTGTTCCGCGTGCCTTGTCTCCTCACAGCCAACTGTGTAATGTTGCCATGGTTCATGTGCTCCATTTATTCAACAACTTCTCTGTTGCAGTAATTTGCAACAATAATTTAAATTGGAAAACTGCAAGTGTTGATCCTTGTTTTGCTTTGTACATCAGCTCACACGCTCGGTGCCGTGGAATTGGTTAATCAACTAGGCCATCTCAGCTATATGGCAGGGGAACTGCAGCCTATGACACAGCTGTCAGCATTTTAGTTCTCAAATAGGAATTGCATTTTTGTTTTATTCAAGCAAAATTTCTTTTACATGTTTTAGTCCTGATTTGCAAGGGAGACAATCTTCCTCACACCTAATTTTATGTAATATCTGTTCTGCATCTTCCTGAAAGATGAAATTGAGTTGAAACCGGCTTTCACTGCTTTACATGCTTGTCACTTTCTATTTCTATTTATTGTGATGATTTTATACATCTTTTTAGGGCTATTCATTCCAAACACACCGTCTGTTTATTTTATAGGGAAACTACTGTGTGTTGTATATTTTCTTATAGATCCAATACATGATACAGTAATTGAATTTTTTTCCATAGGATCTTGACAATATCTAGATCTTCAAATAGACCATGCAAGGATCCAGTTTCCAGAAATGAGTTGAAATCTGACTTATCTGCATAATTAGACACTTCTGTTTCCAAGTTCGCTTTTAGATGCCCATAACACCGAGATAGGTATCCAGATAACTAGCATTTAGATGGCCATAACAAAGAGATAGGTATCCAGATAACTAGCATTTAGATGGCCATAACACAGAGCTAGGTAGCCAGATAACTAGCATTTAGATGGTCATAACACAGAGATAGGTAGCCAGATAACTAGCATTTAGATGGCCATAACACAGAGATAGGTAGCCAGATAACTAGCATTTAGATGGCCATAACACCAAGATAAGTAGCCAGATAACTAGCATTTAGATGGCCAAAACACAGAGATAGGTAGCCAGATAACTAGCATTTAGATGGCTATTATACAAAGATAGATAGACGGATAACAAGGTTTTTGATGGCCATAACACAGAGGTAGGCAGAGAGCACACAGCCGTTCACCCCTCTTGACTGTCTTTCATAGAAGTAGGTTTTATTTTATCACTGTAAGAAACAACTGTGTAAATCCATTGTATAAGAGATTCACCAAGATAAAACAACAACCAAGACATTCACAAAGTAATGTCTAGACATCGAAATGTACATTTTTATTATCCTAATGTATTCTCCAGATAAAAAAATTGTGTCGTGTCAGATGCTTTTTAATTCAATGTAGACCAGATTTTGACAGGCTTTTTTCATCACAGCATTGAAGCACAAGAGACCTCCAGTTTGTAAATAGTACTGGATCTTTACAGTTCCTGAGAACTAGGTTATCTACCACTAACAGTGGGGAGAACAAGTATTTGATACACTGCTGATTTTGCAGGTTTTCCTACATAGAAAGCATGTAGAGGTCTGTAATTTTTACCATAGGTACACTTCATCTGTGAGAGATGGAATCTAAAACAAAAATCAATCTAAATCAATCTCCCTCGGTCTGGGGCTCCATGCAAGATCTCACCTTGTGGGGCATCAATGATCATGAGGAAGGTGAGGGATCAGCCCAGAACTACATGGCAGGACCTGGTCAATGACCTGAAGAGAGCTGGGACACAGTCTCAAAGAAAACCATTATTAACACACTACGCCGTCATGGATTAAAATCCTGCAGCGCACGCAAGGTCCCCCTGCTCAAGCCAGCGCATGTCCATGCCCTTTGATCACAGCCAATGGCACTTCTATGAACTTTTTTCAATAAACTTGCACACATAAAAAAAAGGTTTTGCCATGTAATTATGGTGTTCAATGTGTAGACTGTAAATTATAAATTATTATAGGGTATATAGTGCGGTAAATATAGATATATAAATAAGAATTTAATAGTCTAATTGAATATGGTGCTGGGTCTCTGTTGTGCAGCAAAAACATCAGTGTATCTAAGTTGAAAGAAAATTGTTAGCTTTGATTGAATTTACGGTATCCCCTTCCAGGAAAAATGCTGCAAATCCGGAGGCCAATTAGGTGGTGATCTGATTGTATTCTGTCACCTATCAGTTTCGTCTGAAGGTACATTTGAAATGGTTCCACAGAATAAGGGGTTTACTGAGTCTAGATTTTGTAGAAAATACATCAGTTTGTGTTAGTTAAAAGGGATTTGATAGCTTTGATTACATTTCCAGTATCCCCTCTGAGGGGAAATTCTGTTACAGTAATGTAGAGGCCTGTTAGATGGTGGTCTGATCCTACACTGTCACCTCTCAATCCTTATTAAAACATTTCATGCCAATAAAAAATACATAAAAATAGCATCTAGATGATAACGTTGCTTAAGTCTCATCAAAGCCTCCATAAATTCAGTGATTCTAGTGTATCCATAATATTTGTGTGATATCTTCTGAATGGAGGGGATAGTACTGTTATTTCCTGTGTTCTCCGTCAAAGCACTTAGAACTGTGTTTTGGTGTATTCCCATTTTTTTCCTCGTTTTATGTATTTATTTGATTTGTATGAATATACAGTGTCAGGTCCCATGTAGGTCAGTTGGTGGAGGATGATGCTCATGACACCAGGATCGTGGGTTCGATTCCCACAAGTTGGGGTAGAAATACACAAGAGTGTATTTATTTTCAATTCTGAAGAAGTAATCTAGAATAGTTAATCTATTTGAACTGTACTAATGAATTAGCGAAATCTGTTTATCATCCATCTTTCTTATAAATCGTCTTGAGCAGCTTGCACCTTCGAATCAAACTTAATGTTTGCATGAATCATCTCGTCAGCCAAAGACTGATGTTTTTATTCATATCTTTACTTTTATTGATTTCCAGTATGTAAACTTGATTAAACATTTGTATTGGCCACTGGGGTATTTGGTAAAAAAAATTATTGGTAAAATGATTAAATTATTTTCAATAAATAAGCACAGTAGCTTAAATAAGTAATCTCTTAAACATATAATTATGATTTTTAAATAGTTACCAAGGTTTGCTAGGGGGCTTAAAGACTGCTATTCTTCTCCTTTAGTTAGCTCAGCTGTTTCTATCCAAAACACTATTCTTAATTCACCCCTAAGCTTAATGCAAATCAACTTTTAAATTCAATTTAAAATGATTCATGCCTGATGAACTACAGTGACAAAAAGTACCATGATGATGATTAACAGATTTCAAAGTTTGACTCGAATACATATTTCTGTCAGATGTTTGTTGTTGCAGGTATTTTGAAAGGCTTGTGTCTTAGCTCCTAATACAATGCAGTCCAATTCATACTCTAATATTCAAAAGTTGAGAAAATCAGCGTAGGTCTGCTTGGATCTCATTGAGGTGATTTAAATTCTTTCTGTTGAACTGTTTCCACAGCTGTTACAACCCTGAGACAGGAAAGAGTTTATGCATTGCACAGTCTCAGAATACAGAGTGGGCGTGTAGTGTGTTGTCTAGCAGGGAAGGAATAAAAACAATTGACATTCAACATGATTCCCAGCAATACCATCCATGGACCTGGCTTCACTATATTAAAGATTTCCCATACATCACTATACACCATTATCCCCCTTTCTATTCAATGTCCCTGATCCAGTAACTCCCTTAAGTTCATTGTCAACAGAGACAGTGAAGGTAGACACAGACAAACAAGTCGACCAAGAAACCAAATAACATGTAGATGTATGAGTGTGTTTATGAGTGTTCGCTGTAGACAGTCCAGTCATTTGAAGGTTTAATAGGGCCATAACAATGAACTAGTCATGATGGAATATTTGAACTGTGTGCAGTTAATCAGCGTTCACACCAGCCATTGTTTTCATTGCTACATTTCTCTGAGACCTGTATGTGGGTGTCTGTAGGTGTAGGTGTTGTGTGTGAGTTTAATCGTTAAACCTTTAATGATCTTGAGTGAGACTTCCTTTCTTTTCATACACAAGTCTTGACAAATGTAACTGTCAGCAAACCAATTGACAACTCAAGTAGTGTTTTGGTGTCATTGCTCAGTGGAGCAATTCCTTTGATGTGATGGGTTTCATGAAGAACATGGGCTTGTGTGAAATGGAAGATTGTTTTGCTGACTGACCATATATCTAACAACACAGCTGGATGATTTGCCAGACAGTTGTTTAGTTGACCTTTGGCTTCGCTGACCGACCACCTGACTGATAGACTGACAAACTGACCGACCGACTGACTGGTCAGCATCGGTCCAGTTTTACTGAATGTAGCAGTCAATAAATCAAATCACTGAGGTGTGGCCAGAACTCTTCTGGCTGTGCCAGTCGAAGATTGTAAGAGAAGATTGCCTTTTTGGGTCACAGCAATATGTTTGCATGTTCACAGAACAAACAGGTCAATAAACACAGATGGCTTTGTCCAGAGTCCTTAGGCAGAATCTAGTCTGCAGCCAGGTCAAGTATTCCTGGTAGTCTGCAGCCAGGTCAGGTATTCCTGGTTGTATGAAGCCAGGCCAGGTAGTCCTGGAAGTACGAAGTTAGGCCAGATAGTCCTGGTAGTATGAAGCCGGGCCAGGTAGTACGATGCAAGGCCAGGTAGGCCTGGTAGTATGAAGCAAGGCCAGGTAGTCCTGGTAGTATGAAGCCAGGCCAGGTAGTCCTGGTAGTATGAAGCTAGGCCAGGTAGTCCTGGTAGTATGAAGCCAGGCCAGGTAGTCCTGGTAGTATGAAGCCAGGCCAGGTAGTCCTGGTAGTATGAAGCTAGGCCAGGTAGTCCTGGTAGTATGAAGCTAGGCCAGGTAGTCCTGGTAGTATGAAGCTAGGCCAGATAGTATGAAGCAAGGCCAGGTAGTCCTGGTAGTATGAAGCTAGGCCAGGTAGTCCTGGTAGTATGAAGCTAGGCCAGGTAGTCCTGGTAGTATGAAGCCAGGCCAGGTAGTCCTGGTAGTATGAAGCTAGGCCAGGTAGTCCTGGTAGTATGAAGCTAGGCCAGATAGTACGATGCAGGGCCAGGTAGTCCTGGTAGTATGAAGCCAGGCCAGGTAGTCCTGGTAGTATGAAGCTAGGCCAGGTAGTCCTGGTAGTATTAAGCTAGGCCAGGTAGTCCTGGTAGTATGAAGCTAGGCCAGGAAGTCCTGGTAGTATGAAGCTAGGCCAGGTAGTCCTGGCAGTATGAAGCTAGGTCAGGTAGTCCTGGCAGTATGAAGCTAGGTCAGGTAGTCCTGGTAGTATGAAGCTAGGCCAGGTAGTCCTGGCAGTATGAAGCTAGGTCAGGTAGTCCTGGCAGTATGAAGCTAGGCCAGGTAGTCCTGGCAGTATGAAGCTAGGCCAGGTAGTCCTGGCAGTATGAAGCTAGGCCTTATTCCGTGAAAAATACTGTTGTTTGCCCAAATGGGAACAACTGCTCAGATCTGAACTTGCACCCTGGGTGGCAACCTTCCTCTTTGTTTTTTTATTTTTATTCCTTTTACCCTTTCTCTACTGACTACTCAGATGATTCATTGTGATTAACTACATTTGCTACAAGTTTTTAAGAATTCTCCAGAGACATTCATAGTAAATCTTGTGAATTCTCCGATCTGTAGTATTTTTTGGTGTGGTGAGTTGTAAGCACACATTGAATAGTAAATGTTTTGGTGCACCAGTTCTTTGGCCATTGGGTGACCTCAGCGACTATCTCCGGTAGTCCTCAACCAGATCTTATTCCTTATAAACCATTTTTGGTGACTTTTTGCCACCACATCAGACCTATGAGGCATCTTGCCCCAAGGCAACAAGGCCAAAGACGTCTCTCTTTGAATTTTGATGTTTTCCTGAAATGTAAGTAAAATATTTACTCCCACTGGATTGCAGAGAACTGCTCAGTGCTTCCTTTAGGGACACATATGTCTTGACTCTGGAAGACAAGTGTTGAGAGGAAAGTGGAGAACGAAAGAAAAAGGGATGAGGGCGGGGTGAGAAGGATGGGGAGGGCTGAGAATGAGAGGCACACAGGTCAGGGTGATTAACCAGCCCTGTGGTATTGATCCTTCTGCGTGAAGAACACGAGTGAGACCCCTTGTTAGCAAAACGTCTGCCCTCGTCTCCGCTGACGCCCCCTTCCCTCTCCACCTTTCCCGTTCCCGTCCTGTGACGTGGACAACATGTCTAAGAGCCCTCACCAGACAACCCTGCCCCCGTCAACCCCTTCCTAATCCTTCTTACCCTCTCCGGTTGTAATCCAGCCCCCTCTCCCCCATGCCACGCGTGGCCCCATTTCATTGTGTGCTCTGAAGGCAACAAGAACCTGCGAGAGGATCTCTTTGGTCGGTTTCCGTTAAGTGTTCTGCGTACCAAAGGGCATCCTATTCTCTACGTACAGGCCCTTATGGATCTGGTAAAAGGAAGGGCACCGTATTGGAAATAGCGTGTCTTTTGGGATCCACACCCTGCTCTTTAAACCAGGCTTTTTTTAACAGATACGCTCTCAGCTTCTCTTTGCCAGTTTTATAACATGTGTCCCTGCACTTGAATTTGAATATCAATCAGAGAGCGCTTTTCAAGATTGTTGCTCCCTTGCTGGTAATGTAATACATCATTTCACATCTCATAATGGTAAATACACTTGAGGAAGTGCGAACACATTTCCTACGCCGGTTGAGTGATTAAGGATGAAGGAATGGAGGGGAGGGAAGGTGTTGTTTATCTCAAATATGCTGATTGGAAAAAGGATGTTACAGCAAAGGTTGGACAGTAGAATGTTATGAGGCTTAATCTCTTGTGCATTAGCTTAATTTACAGATGAAGTACATCCAAGATCCTCCTAATTTTGAATAACTGATATTCATGGCGGGTTTTGTAGTTACGGGGCTGTCTCTTGATTGTAAATGTATCATTAGAGAGGTTTAATGAAAAATATGACCAGTCTTATCTGGGGTCAGGTAGGATTTGCTTTCTTTACAATAATACCAGTCCAACCTGATTTCACTTGTTATTTGTTGTCTTTGAAATATATCACCTGTGATCGATGTTGCCCTGGCACAGTGGAACCAATTTAGCTCATCACACTGGCTCAATCAAATTCTCAAACTTTTTCAAAGAAAGCTAAATACTATTTGAACCCAGGTGTAGAAAAATAACGAATGTATTGGATTACAGCCTGAGGTCCATCCTGGGTAAATGCCAACCTCCCAGGCTCATACCCAAGGTAAGAATGGATCTGTAAGTTTGACCTCTTGACAGATCCTCTTGACAAAATGGCTACTTCCCAATTGTCCCCTTATTTTCTAATTAGTGCACTGCATTTGACCAGGGCCTATACTGGTAGTTCACTATAAAGGGAACTGAGTGCCATTTGGGACACCAGCCAGACCTTCAGTTGCTGTTCCTCAGTGTTTGTTTGGCAATCAGAAACCTCCGATTAAACAATAAACAAAGACCGCCACTATTTAAACACATCTACACAAATATACTCTCCACTCTGGGTAATAATTGGTCAAACATGTGTTCATTATTTAAAGAAATATTTGTTTAATTTTAGCATTATTGCATTGCACCTACGTTTGACTTGTTCATGTATCAAAACAATCTACAGAGTTTACCGTCTACTGTGTATATACATACAGTAGTAGGGATGCTGGTATTCCATTATCCACAGTGCAGGTAGCTTATTGAAGACATGGTACACCCACTCTCAATAGGAAGTCTTTGTCACAACAACTTTGCATGGTGTCTTTTTTACCACCCTCCTACTCTACTGTTCTGTGTTCATAAGCTGAGGAGCACAATGGCATCATGCCTGCCATCCTCCCTGTCTCTGGTCCTGTCCAAAATGGCTCCCTCATCCCTATGTAGTCCACTTCTTTTGACCGGACCCGTAGGGAGTGAGTTGCGCGGTGCAAGGGATAGTGTGCCATTTCGGACCCTCGCTGGATCTGTTTTTTGACTGGCTTCTCGGGGCTTTTCTTTGAACTGCATTCCAGCATCTTTTTTTTCTCAGGCAGGCATGCGGGCTCCAATGTTCCAGCTAGCTTCCTCCTGTCCCTCTAGCGTCCATCTGCTTGCTAACTGATCTGCTGTTGATGAGGGGGCTGCCCTGCCCAGGGCCTGGTGCACGGAGAGGGTCTCTTCCTCTCTCTGCCCAGGGCCTGGTGCACGGATAGGGTCTCCCTCTCTGGCTCTTTCACTCTCTCTCACTTTCTCTCTTTGTCTTATTATTTTCATTCTCTTGTCATTCTATCTGTCTCATACTCTTTCCTCTCGGTTCATTTTATCTTCTCCGGCTGTTACTTTCTTGCTGTCTTTGATCCCTGCTATAATGGGCAGTCTCTCAAACGTGCACCCTCTTCTTTAAATAGTACACCAGTTTGGACTAATGCCATGGTCAACTATAACAGCAAGATAAACACGGACAGAATTGATTAGTCTATAGAGATGTCAATGGTGTGTGTGATTAGTCTTTAGAGATGTTTATGAGTCTTTAGAGATGTTTCTGATGAGACTATTTAGACGTTGTTGATGAGTCTTCAGAGATGTCTATGATTAGTTTGTAGAGATGTTAATGAAGAGTCTGTAGAAATGTTGGTGATGAGTCTGGCAATGTTTTGGATTATTCTGTAGTGACTTTTTTAAAAGTCTGTAGAGATGCATGTGATGATTTTATATGTTTGTCTGTGGAGTAGTTTTGGATAGGTGTAGAATGTTTGTGATGTGTTTGTAGAGATGTTTGTGAGGAGTTTGTTGAAATGTTTGTTATGAGTTTGTAGAGATGTTTGTGATGAGTTTGTAGAGGTGCTTGTGGTGAGTTTTGTAGAGATGTTTGTGATGAATCTAGAAATGTTTGTGATGCGTCTGTAGAGATGTTAGAGATGTTTGTAATAAGTGTAGTAATATTTGCGATGAATTGGTAGAGTCGTTTTTTATGAGTCTGTAGAGATGATTGGTTCATCCATCCAGTGCAAAGAGATTATTGCCAAATGGTGCCAAGTATTAACAGTTTGTCTCCAGCTAGCTTCCTTTGTCACCCAGGCCTCTATAGAGTTCTCTGCAAAGCATTTGGTCACAATACCCACCCCAATCCCATTCAATTTATCACATCCCCTCATATTGATACGACTCCTCTGCGTATTCAGACTTTTATTATTTATGACTTTATCACCATGCAGTTATTCATATTAGACATTGTGTGTGAGCCAGATTTGGGAGTGGGGATTTGCAGTAACAGGGGAGTGGGTCCCAGTTAGCACCCCTATTCCCTTAGTAGCGGACCACTTTAGGCCATAAGGCGCTCATCAGAAGAAGCACATGATGGAGGTAATAGGGTTCCACTTGGAAGTCAGACGCGGCTTGGTATCTCTCTACCGCCTGCTCTTTTATCTTGAGTACACGGGTTAGAGAAGGGGCCTAAGGGAGAGAGACAACGGCGTCTGGTTTAACTCATCTCATTGGCTTGACACTGTGTGAGTGCGTGTCTGTGTCACTGAAGGATCAGGAACAGGCGGGAGAGGAGGGAGGGAATATTTCTTCTGACAGCGTCATTCCTTGTAAAAGCCTCTAGGAAGAGGGAGGAGTTGTGACAGTCGTGGTGGTCAGCACCAGTACCACCTAGTGTTCCACATGACTTTGGATGTGGGTTCAGGTAATGTTCTGAAAAACGCTGTGTCCACTTGACTGAACCAATAACGCATTGATTAATGGACCAGTGGAATGTCAAATCTGTGAGCCCTAATAATCTGGAACTCCAGGTTGACTAGAAGGACTGCTATCACTTTTTGAAGGATTGCTAAAAGGATTTGAACCCAGGTCTTCTGGCTTTAGAAGATTCCGGGAGGTGCTGCTTGAACGCATGATGACACAGTAGTCTTCATACATGTGTAGCCTTGCCTTCAATGTCGCGATTTAGTTACAATTATTTCATTTGTAATTTAACTACTTGAGGGGATACAGTGTTTAGTGCAGATCTGAAGTATGGACCTAGTTTAAACATAGAACTTATTTTTTCATTATTAAATTTTCAATTGTATTTATGTTCCAATGTTTATATTTCATTATTGTGTGTAAATAAGACCATTAGCCATTCACACTTAATTCATACTTATTTTGTTTTCAGATTGCTGTGTTTCCGCATGGTTCACAGAGCTTCCTCGTCAGGACCTACGACACAAACACACAGGATTTGATTCATTCCACCTTCTTCCTGGTCATTCCTAAAAAGAATTACACTGTATGAAAAAGAACTGTGGCCAAAAGGAGAGACATGAAGCGTCTATCATTTCACATCATTGCTGTAATTATTGCCTATCTTAACCGCGGTGTGGTCATTCAGGGCCAGACAGTCTGCAGCCATGCGACCAGTCCACAGTGGAGCCTAGAACCAAAGACGGCTCAGGTGAAATGGACGCTCATGGAAAACACCTGTAACAGTACGGTCCAATGTTGGGGGGATCAAGAGGGGGCCCAGACACCGCCGTCCCACTTTTGGCCCGTTACCGACTTTCCTCAGATTTGTCCCCTGGAGTTACAGTTTGGTGACAAGCTGTTTATGTCTACCGATGCAACTCTGGGTTTGTATGGTATCAGGATCAGCAGTGTGTCAAAGGAGGACTTTGAAATTTGTTCTACTGCTTGGCAGTCACAAGACCAGTTTGTCTTTACAGATGACATTTTGAATGGGACTAGGCAAGTTGAGCCGAAATGGCTTACTCCAGGGCTTCATTACTTCATAGCTTCACACGAGGGAAATTCACAGCTCTGCAAGCTGGGCCTTCGTCTCAATGTGTCTGTGAAGGAACAGCGGTGCCAGAGCAGTCCGCTGGTGCGCCTGTGCTCCGGGAACGGCGTTTGTCAGACGAGCTTTTGGGAAAGTGGAGCGTACCGCTGCCGGTGCCACCGTCATTACTCAGGGAAGTTCTGTGAGAAGTTCCACACGTGTCCGGACAACACTTGTGAGAACGGAGGCGTCTGCTTGAGCAACGTGACAGGCCGAATCCACGCCACATACAGGTGTTTCTGCCCTCCGCAGTTTACAGGTGAGGAATATGAAGCCGAGCGCTGGGACTCAGATATCACCTCTGTCATACTTGTTGGTGCGAATAAAGAAGTGTTTTGCAAATCTCAGAGCTCGCAGGGGATTTTTTTTACCGATGTTTCAGCATAAAAGGCCTTCAATCAGGGTGTGATCCTTTACACCCAGTACTAATAGAACTCATTTGCTTTGTTTTGTGGGATTAATTCTTAGTACGTTGTTGTTCTTCTATGAATGAAACCTAATCCACCTCGATACTGTACCTGAAGACGGGCAAGAAGGGCACTAAGTAGGGAATAGGGCGGATGAAAGAGTCCATTGTTACCCCTGCTTCACTTCCATTTAAACAGAATTTTCTCCCCGGACATGTAATTTTTATCTTCATAATTATTTGCTATACCATCTCACAACGTTCTTAATTGCTGTAGTATTCATTGGTTTACCTCTTCTCATACTATATCGTTTTTATTTAAATTTTCCTCTGACCTTTCTAAAACTGTTCCCATATGTTGTTTTATGTAACTTCTCCATTATTGATGTCCTATAAATTAGTCCAGCAAAGGTGAAATGACTGAAATCACTTATAAAACCCCACCTTGAATTTGTATCTCAGAATGATGGATGGATGTGCTGACGAATCAGCAATCTACACATATCAGGTTGTTGGGCTGCGCCCAGACAATTCCTTTTAACAGTATTTCATTTTCCAAATAAAGCTACTTCACTCATATTGCAATTGGAAACACTAAGCTCTTAATGTGTCTGAGAAGACTTAAGGATCTAACGGTAATGTCAAGTTTCCATTTTGACAAATCATCCAGATTAGTCACGCAATGAACAATGTTGTCATTATTGAGGATCTTCCTAAACCTTACCTTTTCTGAAATTAGTCCCCAGCTCCCCATGTTGCCTTTCATGAACTTAATGCATGCACTTTCTTCCATCCAGCACTGTCTTTGCTAATAACTACTTAATTGAGTAAAGTGTGCTTACTGTTACTGGGTTTTTTGGTTCTGCAGCCTAGTTGTCTTAAGATGAATGCAAAGTTGCTCTTTGCAAAATAAAATGCAAATTGCTTCTGCTAAATTAATAAAATGTAAACTTACTGTTGCTTTGGAAATATTTTTCAGTTCTTTCATTTAATTCCTAGCATTTGCATAGTCAATTACTATCGGTCTCTTATATTTAAAGGGGAAAATAATTACAATAGTTTATGTAATGGAATGTATAGGTATATACAGCATAATAAAGCCAAACATACTTATGGTAACAAAATGTTTTATCCACTCCCCTCAGGTTTTAACTGCTCTGACCTGATTGGACGAGGCAACTGCTGTACAGTTTGTCATAATGGCACCTGTTTTCAGGTTTTCCGTTTGTCCTTCAGATGTGTGTGTGATACTGCACATCCAGGTAAGGCACCATGGCTATTATCAGGTAGAAATGTTTTGGTAGTTGGGGGTGTATAGCCATCTTTCACAACAAAACATCCCCATGAAGTCCGGTTCAATTTGAGAAACAGATGAATACCTTCCAGTGTGTGCTATACCCAGGCTAACATTCTGGAGTAGATGAATACCTTCCAGTGTGTGCTATACCCAGGCTAACATTCTGGAGTAGATGAATACCTTCCAGTGTGTGCTATACCCAGGCTAATATTCTGGAGCAGATGAATACCTTCCAGTGTGTGCTATACCCAGGCTGACATTCTGCAGGAGACAAAAAACAATGTACAGTCCAGTTTTGGTTTGAGTCCTGGCTCCAATGACCTTGGAGGATAATTCACGGGAAAACTTTGGTGGGACCCAAATTCTTAAAGGAACAAGCACATTTCAACGAACGAATTTCCATTTTTCCTTCAAAAAATGTACCTACTCAACAGTTGACCCTAGAAGCATCTTCGGTATGTTCTTTGAGGAACCGCTCAGAAAAGTATTTCTTTGAAGAACCCTCGTGGAGTCCTTCAACAGATTTGTGAATGCCCCAATGCACCCCAGGACATGGGGCGGCCTCGTTCCTCACGCAGGCCCTGGTCAAATGTACTTCTCTGCATATGGAATGGGGTCCCATTTGTTTACGACACGCGGCTGCTACCACACACCATTTAGGTGGGTAATGAGTCTCATTTGCTCCAGCGACAGTACAGTGAGGTTAATGGGTGTCACACACAAATGGGTTACAGAAAGTTGTACCCACCAACGCTTCCTAGTTCTTGCCCTGGATAATGGTCTCCAGCACTGCTTCCCAAATAGCACACTTCGATACCTTTGACAAGCAATGCACAGTGAAGGGAACAGGGTGCCATTTTGCACGTAGCTAGCCGAAGCCATGGCTCCATGATGGACTTTCTGCTGTAACAATGTCCAGGTGGCCTTCTAACTTGATTCATTGTTTTGCTTTCTGGTGCAATTTGTCCAGGCAACACTCGTGAAATGTCATAACCGCATAGACGCTGAGTGTGAGCTGTGCCGGCCTGCAGTCCTCGCGGCAGAGGCTTTCAGGCTGATTATTTGGGTGCTTGTATTCTCAAGGTTACCCTTATTTATTTATATAGCAGTCTCAGTAAGCCAGTTATAGAAAAATGCCGTGATTTTGATTTGTTGAAATAACAGGTTAGAGAAATACTGAAGTGGATAACTTTCCCGAATGTCATAGGGGAGAAAGTATAAAAAAACAGTTCCAGGCAGTGAGATCTCTTTCATTTCTGCCGGGTTTCTGCACTAATTGTGTCCCTGGTTGAGACATTATGTAGACATTCATACTTTTTTAGAAGCCATGTATCACTTTGTTTTGTAGAGTTGCAAAAATTGGTAGCTTCCCTAAAATTCCCAGATTTGACAGAAATCCTGGTTTACAATCCCCGATAACTTTCTTATTCCTTCTTGATTCATTTTAGACTCTCCCTACTAGGGTCTGTTCCAATATCCATACTACTTTAACACCTAACAGCTGTCTAGGTTCCGTGAGGAACCTGTAGGAGTCAAAGTCTTTAGTTCAATGATATGCATATTGTTTAGATGAGATTCCCTTATTATGATTACTTATTCAATAAATGATTTGTAAATAATTTACAACAGTTTTTAGATTTATTTCTCACTTTGACCTTATCATGTTCTTTTAATGAGTGGCCAAAATTCCGAATTTGATTTAACTTTAATCCATTATAATTTAATGATGTAACACAATAAAACACGTAAAGGTCCAATGCGGGATGAATGCTTTCAAGTGCCACTGTATCCACCTGAATACCTGATTTTATCTGAATCGATTGACAGCTTGTTCCTGCCCCTGTCTACTGGAAGCCCAAAAACAAAATGAGGGGGTAGTTTGGAAAGCTTGTCTTAGCATTACATCCAACCCATAACACACAACCACCACGGCAACGCTTCTATTATATTTTACACACAACACACTGATAAGAATTTGCCTTTGTCTGATTCACTGGCGCAAAAGGTATTGGACAGTCGTTGAAAGTTACATTTAGATTGAATGACACGCGGCAAGCGACTGACCTCTGGATCTAAAGGGAACAAAAGTCAACTATTGCTAGAGGAACGGCTAATCCAGGCCTAAGTGCCATCGTTGTACCTTTTAGTCTAGGTTTCTGTGATTGGTCAGAAAGACTGTAAGCAGAACAGATATCAGAACTGATCAACCTGCGTTAGCGCCGTCTTTCAGGTGTATATATTGGTAGAATCTCCTTACCGCCGCTTGCTGGTACTTGTCCCAATCCTCCAAGTCACCTGGTCGGCGTCCCAGACTGCAGCCTGTTCACTTCGCCGTGGGTTTCTTTTGACCGGTACTACTTTGGACCAGGGGGTTGAATTATGTAAGAGTAGGGTTCCGTTTGGGAGATACGGCGGCTGTCCTCTCATTCATCACCTGGAAGTTAGCGGCCCCACCGCTACAGCGTCAGCCGGGCCTTCGCCGACCGGCTCATGTGTGTACAGAATAATGAGCCCAAACATCCAGGACGTTTCAAATGAGATTTTCCTTTTGATTTTCCAGCTCTCCTTCAGAAGGCCTCCCGGGGATTCAACCGCGAGGTTTTACCGTCGTCGTATCGCAAAAGCCCTTCTGGGATACCGGGCCTCGTTAATTGTTTTCGCAGTTCACTTAACCCCTTGTTTCGGTGGAAGGTTCAGTTCTGTCGATTTTCATAGGAGGCAGCATGGGTTAGGTGTGTGCATAGGCTACCTGAGTCCTGTTGAGACAAATTGGAACCACACACCAGCTTTAACATAAGACACATTAACATATCATCAGTGTGCATTCTGGAACATTAATCAGTATTCATGTCATTTTTCCAATGCGTTATTCTTTAATGTATTCCGTGGAGACATTATACGGATATAAAACAATGTCTAAGCCGTTTAGATCTTAATGTTGCCATTAGTATTTAGTATTGTGTTGAGATCCTCATTAGCCTCTGCCAACGCAGCAGATACTGGAGCCGAGAACACAAAGTATAAAATAACGCTTGATCATATACATAATCAGGCAGTGTATAGCTTAAAAGACCTAAATAAACCTTTGAATATATTATACACAATAGTAAGGTACATACCAGTCTGTGTGTCCCTGTTGTGCCGTAAGCTCTTCTTTTATCTGTGTCTTACATCTGTTTTATTAGTGGGTGTCTTGTTACTTGGGAACTTGGCCTCTGTGAGAAGACCAGTAGCATGTTTCATTACTCAGGACTGTGTACCAGCTGCCTGAAAATAGAGGTTGGAACCCAAAAGATCAGTGTTGGTCGACACGCTCCTCCATTCTGGTCCAGGAGAATCTGGCTAGGAAATCATATGCGTTAACCCTCTATAATGGCGCTCTACGCGCCTAACCTCTACCCACTTTGGGAGCTTTTACATTGCGTGGTACCAGCTCGACTCGGCTTAATCTGGATAACATGGTCACAGGCCCTGTTTGAAAAACAGTGAAAAGGTAGAAAAGAATTATCTCCCTGAAGTATAAAAGATGACAAAACTGCAATATTATGTAGGGATTTACACCGAACAACTCAATACCAGGACATTTAAAACAATAACCCCTCCACCTCAATTAAAGGGTATAAATAGTCGACCAAGCAGGTACTAAAAAAGTGTCTGGTGGTACTAGGTACTATCCCAACTTTTGGCCTGTGGAAAAGTCGAACCGGTACCATGCGGTGGAAAACTCCCAAAGCGGGTAGGGTCGAGCCGGTACCATGGGGTGGAAAACTCCCAAAGCGGGTAGGGTCGAGCCGGTACCATGGGGTGGAAAACTCCCAAAGCGGGTAGGGTCGAGCCGGTACCATGGGGTGGAAAACTCCCAAAGCGGGTAGGGTCGAGCCGGTA